>JADZMA010002478.1:0-11919 GCA_020796225.1 Arion vulgaris
CCATTAAAAAAAATGGTTTGTGAAAAAGTGTCAAGGACAGGGTGGAAGTTGCACCATCAGTGCTGTAATACACAATGTATTTCTCAACCCATGATTCTTCATCTGCAAGACCTTGTGTGGTTACTCCAGATATTTCATATGGTGCAAGAAAGTCTACCTGAATATACTGGTTCTTGTCAGACACACTGTGTGAAAGAATTGTCAGAAATTATCACTGAAACATTTCAAATTATACATTCAATACATTTTCTCAACATTTACACTAAAAGAAGTATTTTTAGAACCATTTGATGAAATCTCTTTTTGCTTCCTTTACAGGCACACTTAATTCTGCACAAAAATATGCTAACAAATCACTTTTGCAAGTAAATACAACTGAGAAATGTAAATATCTTATCTCTTTACTTCTGCTACTTACACAGGAGCCCAGCCTCCAGCTAAAGATCCATCTTTCTGAGTGTAAATACGCCCCGAGAAGGAACATGATTGATATCAAGGTAACTAGATGCAGTCAGTTGCCGGTCGCTGATGACCATTGGATTGCTTAAGCCCATTGGAATGTCGCAGCCTGAAAAAACACAATGTCTCTTTTCAGTCAAAACTAACTTCTTAGTTTTAGACCAGTAAAACAAACACAGCTTACTGATACTAACTAGTACATACTTTTATACAGTCAGGTTTCACATATCATGAAACAAAAGAACTATAAACAAAAACTGATCCTAGTAGCATTCACTATATACTCAACAAGATGTTAAACTCTCTTACTGCTTGCTGCTTAGGCACGCTAGTAGCCCTATTCCTGGTGTTGGTGTTGACCTGAAGGAGGTGAAGATGGTGTTGGTATATACTGAGGTGGAACATTCGGTGTACAGCCAACAACAGTGAATCTAAAACCTATGCCATTTGGTGAGGCTGTGACTGGAACAATCTTCACATACTGTGCGATGATATTTCGGTTGAAAAGACCTCTGACTGGTGTGCTTCCATCTGTATTCCCAGTGAAGAGATATGGTGTTTTATCACCGTCAAACTCTGTATATGGATTGAAAGTCTTCCCATCCAGGCTCAGGTAAACATAATACTGCTCAACCCAGCGAGGAGAATCTGGACTGCCTTGAGTCACCACTCCTGACACCAGTTTAGGCTCCAAGAAGTTCACCATTATCCAAGACTGAGCCTCAGGTCTAGTAGAGAGAAACATCATATTATTAATATTATGTGATGCCAGATTAACAAATACAAACTGTCATTGTGGCTCAACTTTAATGTGCAATGGTGACGCATTCCATTTATCTATTTCAGCAACTTGAAACCCTTCAGTCTGTAATTAGCATTGGTAAAAGAACGAAACTCTGACTTCACATTGTTTACAACTTATCTTCCATATTCCTTAACTTCAATGAAGTTTGTCTTTGATAAAAAACTGTGTGTTAGGTTAACAACAGACAAGGGTCACAGTGTGATAAAAAAAAATCTTTTCAAACCTTTAAATGAACAATCATCAGTTTTCTGTCCTTCTGTATAATATTTTAATCTTATTCCCATTTCTTAGAAATCTTTTATCTTGTATTGACTAGATCAAATCTCTTCTCATAACAAACATTACTGTCATCATAAAAAAAAAATTTCAATTTTACAATAAACATACAAAACTGCATTCCTTTTTGACATAATAATAAACAAATTGTCTTATATCAGGTTCAGTATGTCAAATAAATATAAAAATTTAGTGTAAAACAACTACCTGCAAAAACAATTAAAATATTGTCAAAAAATATTACTTTTTGGGTTTTTTTCTTTTTTTTCTACCCCAGGAACCCAAGATCCCCCAGTGTGGAGATTGACTGGGTATATCCTTCCATCAAATGCCTTGTGATTATTCAAAAAGAGATGATGACAGCTGATCATCTCTTACCAAGTAATAACTGCTCCACCCGGGGTATCAGGCTTAAAATGTATATAAAATAAAAAATTTTAAAATTTTCCCATGCATATTTTTAGCATAAAGAATTTTATATTCTCATTAAAAAAACAAAAACATCTTGTCCTCACCTTTTGGTGGTAAATTAGAGTGACACCAGTTGGTACATTGTGCTGGAGGGTGAGGTTTGGGTGCCTGTGCCTCAAAGGGGATGATGGGTTGGGGTATACAGGAATTAGTGGGGAAAACCCGGATTCAAATTTGCGGTTGAGCCAATGTAAATCTGAAACAGTCATCAAAAATTTCATAAATGTATGAATTTGTTTTTTCCTTGCATCATGTTTCATTAAAATTTGATCCTTAAACCCTTCTTTCTTCCCAATAACAGCAGACGGGTAAACCAAAAAAATCTATTAAAATAAAACTGTTGCCCCCTGAATTGTTTCATGTAAAAATTATGCTAAATTACATCCCATTCATCCAAATTTCAGTTTTTTCCAGAATAGCTATCTATTTCTACATTGTTGATCAAGATTTTAAAAAACAACCCTCAGAACTCACCCAAAAATAGTAACTGGTAGAATGAATAAATGTCCATGTGTTTTGAACAAAATAATTTATGACTGGTGAATTGGGGTCTACATTAGCTTTGAAACCCTAGCTTTTCCATCTTGCTTCTCTGAATATGGATTGAAGCTCACACAGTCAATGCTGTAATACACTTGGAATCCTGTCACCCATTTGTCCTCTGCCCCTTCTCCTTGTGTCACTATACCAGATAGAAATTTCAGTTCTCTGAAGTCTACTTCGATATATGGAGATAGGTCATTCAACCTCAAAGAAACCAAAACAACACTTTCCAGTGACTTTCAAAATATAACTATTACACAAATTTATGTTTAAATAAAACTGCATAAATTATAAAAGATATATTCAAGATTAGTTTTTGTAGCTGCAATATCTGCAAATGAAGGTGTAACTGCAGTCACAATACATTGCACTTTCATAAACAACACAAATATTCAAGCCAAGGTTTTCTTTTGTTTCTCTGATAATATATGTCAAAATAGGCATTCATTTTTAAAATCTATCATTCTACATGCACCTAAAATTGCAACAATGAGGCCAGTGAGAGAACTTACTCTGGCATCCATGATCCTTGATAACTATCTTCTAAGTCTTGCAAGTTAGGCCATGTTTGTCTGCTTGTGAAGATGACTGTAGTTGAGCATCCTCAACTATTCTCTGGTCTTTCATTCCCATCTCTTAATACACTCTTCAAGTAATAAAGTAGCAAGTATTACAAATTCCTTTGTAGCCTGCAGAAAGACTACATCAACATAAATACTAAACTAAAAGTAGGGACAGTTGCCAAGAGAATGTTATTTTTTTCAAAGCCACAGGATAAGCAATGTTTTCCCAAAATCAATTTTCCTCCATATTAGTCTACCTTATCGTGGTTGGAGGGTTTGTGTGCCTTTAGGACCCTTTCCCAAGGTTAGTCCGGGAGTCTAACCCCTGGCAGGTCTAAGGCCGAACAGACTGAAGGTGAAAACGAACCCAAAAAGGCGAGGGGCAGGAGGGGGCCCTCATAAGGTGACAGTGCAGACCCCCCGGCGAGTGGTAAATGCTCTGGCTGCAATCAACCCATCCCCCAGCTATGGGACAAATAGCACTTGTCCTCTCTCTCCCTTGAGGAGGACATCCTTTTCTTGTCTTGTCTTCTACTTCTATGACACTTTCCCTAAGCATAAGGGATTAAACTACAGTGTCCAGGGAGCACACCTGCATAAAGCCTGGGTTGGTGAGCCCGCAGCAGAAGGCTGAAGTCATCTAGAGTAGGCGACTCCAGACAAACCCGGGAAGACAGATCTCGTCAGCAGGGGACCGGGCCTGTCTGAAACAACCTCAAAAAGATGTCCTCAGAAGGGAATGTCAGCCATTATTGGCGGGAGGAATGACACATACGAAACTCAAATGGCCATGCGCAAATATTTATATAACTGTGGCGCCACCACCATGGGAAAAAACCAGGTGGTGGTGGCCCGGGACCCTGCCTCGAAGGGTCCCCCCTAAACTACTGGCGGCCCTGTTGATTCTTGCAAAGCCAGGGAGGACAGGTATTACACTGTAGGACAAACTTTCACCCCCTCACAATTATGCAATGGAAGCAAAAGGGGGTAACCAACAAAAACGGGGCTAGGGGGCGTCCTGCGAGCAAAAAAGATTGACATCTGCTGTATCCAAAGACGACCTTAATCAAATAGATTCAGCATTAGAATTTGAAACCTTCCGTCAGGATAGAAAATAGAATGGGTGGAGTAGTAACACTAGTTCAATTCCATCCCGCAGTTGAACTTACAGGCCCAATCAGATGAGCAAATTTCATAGCTGTTCCCCCTTATCAACAACACTAAGATGACACTATACAAATATACTCACCACCCTCCATTAAAGCTGAGCTGGAAGCTATCAAAGTTCAAGATGAAACTGATAGAAAGGAGACTAACAGCCACTCACCAAGCTGGGGCTATGACCGCTAGATCCTCGAGGTGAAGCCTTGAAGAATGGCTGACCCCAAACAGTCTCACCATTCTCACCCCCAATGATCCTCACACATGTTACTCACGACGGTGGCGCAAAACAAGCACCCCAGATCTGGCTTTCTACGGGCGACATTCACAGGATAACCGAAAGCAAGTCCGACCAGTTTGGGAAAGGTAGTGACCATAGACCAGTGAAACTCCTCATAAATAACATTAACAGGAGGAACTTCAAACTCTCCCTAGTTGGAATTACAAAAGGCAGACTGGAAGCTTTTCCCAGTAGCAACAAGTACTGTAAAAATTAATCAAGGAAAAGTGGACAGAGATGCACGTTCATTCAATAAAGCCATTTTGATGCTGCAAAAAGGCTATACAGGGGGAGGAGAAAAACTACAAGCCATATTGGACACCAGAGATGGAAGTTCTCCTAGCTGCTTTGCAGTCCCAGAAATACAATGAACTCCCCGCGGAAAAATGTAATGCAACACAATGAGAAAGGGCCCTTTATGTTAGAAAGAAACCAGCAGTGTAGAAAATCCTGGAAAGAAAAGACAGCCTCTTTGAACATGGAAAAAGATACTCAAAAGTTGTGGAGACTTACAAAGCCGGCATGACAAACCCATCTAGAGGAAAACGGTTCTCCAGCAGAGAACAACTACAGAAAGCGAGCAGCCACCCTGATGGCCCAGTGTTACAAGCAAGAAAACTCATGCTCAATAAGTCAGGAGCAAGGGAAAGAAGTCAGAAGTGAGATAAATGCTCATTCAAAAGCAACAAATGAACCCTGTATGAGGGAGACATCACACTGACTGAGCTGCAGAGAGCACTGAAAAAACTCAATCGTAAAAAAGGGCCCCCCGGGCCAGATGGAGTATCAAACGACATGCTCAAACAAATAGGCCCAATTGCACAGAGTCTTTCTCAGATTTTTAACAATGATTGAGCAGGGAGAGTCCCAGACATCTGAAAAATGCACAATCCCCCCAATTTTCAAAAATGGAAAAGACAAAAGGATCCACAGAGCTACAGACCTATAAGTTTGCTAGTTACTGCAAAACTGCTGGAAAGTGATACACTAGACTCCAGTGGTTTTAGAATCAACAAAACTGGATCCAGCCCAGACAGGCTACAGGCAGCATAGAAGCACTGACCAGTGGCATACCTAAGGACATGAAAATGGCTTTCAGAAAAGAAGAAAACCCCCACAGTGTTCTTGACATGTCTAAGGGCCCTTGACAAAGTCTGAAAGATGGTTTGTTACTCAAGCTCTTCGAGTGGAATACAGGGGAGAATGTACTATTGGATAAAGACTTTCTTACCCATAGACAAGCATCTGTAAAATTGGGTGGAGTGCACAGTCCCAGATTCAAATTAAGAGCAGGAGTCCCACAGATAAACGTACTGTCCCCATTGCTTTTCCCGGTATATATTAATGATCTGACAACTCTGCCCCCGACATGTACACTCTTCCATGCCATGACCTAGCTGTGTGGTACACCCTTAAGTTTTTGGGTCCTGCCATCTTTAAACTCCAGGCCAGCCTGAACAGCGTCATAATGTGGGCAAGTAAATGGGGTCTAGAAATAACCGGAGCAAAACTTGCAACGCTTTTCTCATTGTCAACAAAAGGGAAAAACACTTCAGACTGAAATTTACGATGATATATTCCCGTTCCCATACTCCAACCTTTTGGGAGTTAAACGACAGTCGTCCCGACATGGAAACATCACATAATGGAAACAAACAGAAAGGCTATGAGGGAAAAAAAGTGTGATCCGGAAGCTGGCTGGAACTACCTGGGGAGCTGATATTCGAATCCCGAGTCAGGTGTACCTGGTGCAGTTGGGCCGACCCTCGAATATGCATCATCGACATGGATAGCAGCAGCCCATTCAAACAAATCGATACTGGAAAAAACACAAACAGGTGTCTGCGTACTATTTGGGGCATAAATCTACACCAATTGTAGAAATGGAAAAGGCAGCCCAACATCCAGCCCTTGGAAGACAGAAGAAGGAGAAAAGTGATTCTACGAAATGAAGGATCAAAAAAATGCCTCACCATCCACTTAAGAAAAATCGGCTAGAACAAGAACAGACTAAGGCACAAGTCTAAACCACAAGCAAAGAAATAGGAAAGTCAATTGGAACCACAAATCATAATTCCATACCTGAAGAATTGCTTTTTTATCACTGGGAACCAGACTCAGTACCACTAAACCTCAACTCATCCCTAAATTATTAAAGATGCAGCCTAATCAGTGAAAAAGCAATTACAATGGGCATCTCATTACATGTTTCCAGAAGACAGCTGGATAAGAATTTACGGATCGGCAATGGTGGCAACCATGAATGGTGGGCAGAGGTACATTAGGCACCCAGATTGCTCCACTGTGTCTCTAGCGGCTCCTACTGGAAGAATATGTTCCAACTACAAAACAGAACTCATAGCCTTCTGGGCACAAACACATGAATAAACTGCAAGCAGCTGCAAAGCAGATGGTATTTCTTACAGACTCATTGTCAGCTTACAAGCCCTGGAGGGTAAATCCACTGACACAAATACAAAAACTACAAAGAGAACTTGCTCAGCTTTCAGAAAAGGCAGAATTCACTTGCAGTGGATTCCATCTCACTGTGGCATTGCAGGCATAAGTGCTGATGTCTTAGCTAAGAGGGGAGTGCCAAAGAGCAATTTTCCAACCCCTTTCCCTTTTAAGAGGTCAAAACCCTCATACAAAAAAATCTGCAGTAGACTGGAAGACAAACACTGGATATGATTATGGAAAAAACTCCTCAAAGACCTAAGCAGAACAGACCAGGTCATTATATTTGACTACGCACTGGACACTGCGACTCAACAAACACTTATACAGACTGGAATAAGTCAAACAGCTCTCTGCCAGTGTCAGCAGGCAGAACAGAACCGGCATATCCTGCAAGACTGTCCTCTTCTGTGGAGCTGAGAAGCAACATGTGCACACCCAGTCGACCTGAAAACTAAACTTTGGGAAACCTGACGACGAAGATATCTGCCCAGTTGTAGTCACAGTAATTAAGCGCATGACCAGAGATGCTGAAGAAAAAGAAGACAATCAATTTTTAACAAAAGAAAATACTTATGTCATACTTTTACAAATGTACACTCTCATATTTGGAGCAAAGAAATTATAACTACCTTAGCATGTGTCCATGGCATGCAATTATCAATTAATTTCATATTTCACTCAGAATAATGAGGCACAAACTCTTCCGACCTCCAATACAACAGAATCGGTATAATACTCACTTGGTTCAGGAGTTGGATACTTTGTGGGAAATGGAGTAGGACCATTGGAGAAGCTTGTAACAGGTCTAGGAGTTGGTACACTTATATTAAAGGCACCAAATAAGTGGTGAGAAGATGATCGGAAACAGCCAATGTAATTCAATCTCACCCTGGACCAGATGGACTCCACGTTCAGGTAAAACCTCAATACCGTGCTACAATCACCTGCATATATTAATAGAAATAACAATATTGTATTACAATGCACAGTTGCAGATATTTACAGTTTAATGAGGATTAATGAAGAGTACAGCTATTAAAACTCACAACATTCATTTACAGTCACATGAAGAGGTGCCATTCTTCACAGAAAAGAAACAAAGAATCTCAGATTTTTTAAACAGGTTTTCATTACAATACATGAACTAATAAATCAATGCTATATCCTCTCCCTCATTTTCAATATAAAAAAAACAAATCAACTCTTATCAGCATGATGCAACTCTACATCAAATATATTTATATATTATTTTTTTTTTCCGATCCAGAAGCACTTGAGCTTTTCAGCTCTTCAGCTCATGCCATGGACATCGTAACCCTTCGGTTCGGTGCCATGAACACCTTAAATGTGGGGAATCTGTGGCTTTTTCTGCCATCCTGTGGAATTGAACCCACACACACAGAGGGATAGTCACCCGTAGTCCAAGCACTACGAACACGCTGGGCAGACGGGCATCAAATATTATAAACACCACAACATCAATTACAATAGTCATTCCATGAAATGAAAGTAGATAATGCCCCACATAAAGTACAATTGCACATAGTCTGTGTGATTCACTTACATGTGGAAAATAATTTATCACAACTGTATCCCTGTTTGAGTTTCCACTATAGGTGATTACTGCTACATTGCGGTAACGCACAGGGTAGAATGTATAGCCATCCATGCTTGTGCTTATAGTGTAGGTGGATATCCATCTGTCATAGTCTGGACTACCCTGAGTCTGCACACCTGACAGATTTCGAGGCTCTAAGAAATCCACTTGATGCCACTGGTGTGTGTCAAAAATGCTGAGGACAATTAAGTGAAGTCACTCTGGTAAAAACTGTCTGACCAGTCTACAAACTCAACAGTCAAGTTATAGAAATTTGCAAAAACTGAAAGTGGGTATCTACAAATTCAATCAGAGTTCCTATTCTATACAAATTCCCTTACATTTTATTTATCATCCAGTTGCCCCAAATGAATATCATTTATAACTCATAACAACAAAAGATAATTATAAAGTATTCAAATTATCTCTCAAATAGAAACAATTATACAGTGAATGTTTATTGCAAACAATTATAATTGTCAAATGTTACATTCTCTTTTCAACAAGACAGTACAACTTCATAAATCAACAAAATGTAGTCTCTTACTAGGGAACCCATGAGGAGTATTTGTTGTTCAACCTGCCTTGATAGGCTCTTGTCTGAGGGTTGAAATCACTGGATGAGGACAGTTGGTTATCTGGCAACAAGTTGGGTATGTCCACACTCATGGGTACATTACAGAGCTGGTCTGCAGTATAGAAGTCATCAGACATGTTCATGTTAAAATGTAACAAATATCCTTCAAATTCTTATGCACATGAAACAAAATAAAACTAAAAACATATAACAATGAAAACATCAGTAGTTTGACATTTTCTACTACTACTACTTGCTTTTCATTCCCACCAGTTTCCTCACCGGTGATCATTACATTTAACATCAACTCTGTCGCTAGCTGATTTCAAATAAAGCTTGCATTTGGAAGGTATGGCCCATCATATCCTATCAGTTATTTTCTTATTAAACAAGAATTTTCTACTCTTGTACTTTTTTATATTCAAGTGATGAATCTGCAGACACTATTTTTTCATCTGTCAGCATATTTTACTTTACCAGTACCTAAACTTGTGATCACTATTTGTATCTGTAAGATATATTCTACTGTCTAACACTATTCACTTTGTTCTAGTCTTACAGTACATGTATTTACAACATTTCTTTATGTATTTTGTTCTGTCTCAAGTGTGGATATGGATGTCTAAAATTTAATACAACTGACCAGCCTCTAGCTGGAGTCAATCAAAACACAAAACCTACACAAAAGATACAGTCTTTACATTAATATCAAAATAGCTCACCAGGAGGTTCGACAAATGGAGTAGGAGGTGCCAATGTGGATGTCTTAGTAGAATGTCCTGAAGTAGGAGTCTGCGGATCTGGATTGGGTGTACTGTTTGCAGTTGCTGTGATATAAATGTATTTAATACTTTCTTAATAACAACATTTAGTTTCACAAAACTACTACAAGCATTCTCATTTTATCTCAGAGCTATGTATTTAAATGCCAATCAAGTATTTCAACATATATATTTTGATAATTGCAAATATTTTCATTAAATACTTTATCATGTGACTCATTTATGTACAAAATCAATCAAGCAGGTAAAAGGTAAATTATATTCAAATGTCAACATCTCTTGAAGATTTCTTTTTCATTGGCAGTGATAAATACAACAAAATTCTACATAAAAATGTCAGTATATTAACTTTGGTGTAAGTAATAATTCAGTAAAATTATGTAGCAAAGGTGGAACACATAACAAAATAAGTAGTGCAGTTTTATAAAGCACAATAACAAGTTACAGCAAAGTTTCAACAACATGGCCTTTATCAAGCAAAGGATACAGAACAAATGGAATGGAAATTGTTCTTACACACTATACATTCCTAACTGGGATTTACTTGTACACCTTGCCATATAAGTTACACATCATCTTTTTCCAAACCATAAATTCCAAAACAAAAAGTAACAAACATCTCCCCATCTTTGCACAACACAATACAGATATCCAGACATGAGTTTGTAGTAAAGAGTGCTGAAATTACTCAAACTAGTTTACCTCATGATTATTTCACTGCAAGATAAGCTCACATATTTCAGACAGTTTTAAAAATACCAAGTTATGCAAAAGTGCAAAGCATTACAAAACTCTAAAAATGCAACAGACACTAAAAACTGAAAGAAGCTTACCTGAACATTTGCACATGTATCTGATCTCATAATCATGGCACTCTACCCCAATGGCAATCATATTATCACAAACCAGACCATCTGCTATTGTGCATGTTGCCTCTTGTAAACTCCAGAAGTCGTCTCCAGTAACTGCATCTCTACACTCAACCTCAAAGATGCTTCCACCTGGGCAAAATTCTGCAATTTCTTCAGCTGTCATCTTTTCATAATCACCAGCTGTTCCTGTAGGAGTAGCTTTATTGATCCAAGACGACCATCCATTTACACAATGGCGGGAAGGAGTTCCAACACTGGGTGTTGAAGATTCTCCATCAAAACTTCCAGTGGATGGTCGTGGGGATGGCGTTGAGTGGGAGTCTGTTCCAACATTTCCAACACTGGGTGTTGAAGATTCTCCATTTAAGCTTGCAGTCGATGTCTGCGGTGATGGTGTCGAGGGCTGTATGGTGGTCAATGAACAAATGTCACACAGTACACGCACTTCGTAGTCTTCACATATGTGATTGGTATCTGCGATACACATTAGTGTTGCATCATCCAGAGAACACTCAACAAGGGGATCGGTTGGATCCCACATGATTCTTGTCCGTCTCACTCTGCACTCAAATCTGTAAGAAAATAATTTTTAGTCACAAGCTGGATATTTATGCACAACTTTTTCACACCATCACTTTCTTTCATTTAAAAAATGATTCTTTCAAAACAATTAATTTACACCATGTTTGTCATACTAACAAACACATTTACTTTCATCTCTATCATTCTGATCTCATCTTCAATTTCTTTAGGAAATGTTTCAATACAAAAGTCATTGATTTCTGTTTTGTCTTTCTGCACACAAATATCAACACATCTAGCAATCATTCTACAACTGACCCAACAACAAAATCCTTTGTGCAAGCATTTGTAACAAGTGGTTCCTCAAAGAAGTTTCATTTCCCCTGAAACGTCTGGAACACTCTTACTGCCCCATGGTAAAAAAAGCATCCATTTTAAAATTTTAAAAAGTTTTAAATTTATATCTTGAACTAAAAAACATCTTTAATAATTGAATGCCTTAAACATAAAAAATCCACAGATGAACAATTGTTTATTCACTTTAGCTGCAA
>JADZMA010002479.1:0-11918 GCA_020796225.1 Arion vulgaris
TTCCTTTTTCCCGGTCTTCCTGTTAAAACCGGGTATCCCAAAAACCGGGAATTTAACTCTCCCAATCTCCCAACACAGCTCCAGTTAGTAACTGAAAAAAATATACGTAGACCGCCCCTCGCCCCAACTTTTCCCACTAAAACCCCAAATTCGCTATCTATCTACTATCCTCACACCTATCATCTATCATCCCCCTATCTTCCCACACTACATCACACATCATTTTATCTACTTTCCCTCTTCCATCTATCCCCACATCATTTCACATCTTCACACTATTATTTTCTATTTCTATTATTTTTTTATCAATCAAACAAATTTTCTAATCTTCAATCAATAAAATCAATCAAACAACAATTCCAACAACAATTTCTTCTTCTTCTTCTTCCCTTTTTTCTTCTTCCCTTTTTCTTCTTCTTCTTCTTCTTCTTCTTCTTCTTATCTTCTTCTTCTTCTTCATCTATCTTCTTTATCTATTAAACTATCTATCTATCTCTATCAAACTCATCATCATCCATCATCATCATCTATTACTTTTCTTTTCTTCTTTTCTTCTTCTTCTTTTTTCTTCTTTTTCTTCTATCTTCTATCTTCTTTATCTATCTTCTTCTTCTATCATCTTCTTCTTCTTTTTTTCTTCTTCTTCATCTCTTCTTCTTCTTCTTCTTCTTCTTTTTCTTTTTTTCATTTTCTTCTTCTTTCTTTATCTCTTCTTCTTCTCTTCTCTCTCTCTCCCTTCTCTCCTCTCTCTTTCTCTACTTTCCTAATCTCTTAATTTAAAATTACTCTTTTCTTCTGTCTGTCTTCTGTCTTTTGTCTGTCTTCTGTCTGTCACATCTGTCTGTCTGTCTTCTGTCTGGGGCTGCGTGCTGCTTCTTCTTCTGCTTCTGTCTGTCTGTCTTCTGTCTTCTTCTTCTTCTTTTTCCCCTTCTCTCTTCTTCTTCTTTTCTTTTTCTTCTTTTTCTTCTTTTTCTTCTTTTATTTTTTTTTTGGGGGGGGTTTTTTGGGCCCTAATTCGTGATGATGAGGATGGCGTGGTCGGGGGCAGTTTGCGTTATGGTGTTCCTTTCTTTTCCCCCCCCGTGCTACCCGACATTAATCATTATTTCCCCTTTGACATTTGCTGACTCTGTTTTTTCCAATGCCCCGGACATTTAATTGTGTAATTGGAAAAAAAGTTCAGGTGGTTCCTTTATTCATTTTTTATAGAAGTCTGGTTCAATTATGACCCAGTTCCCCTTCCCAATTTTCTTCTTTTCTTTGTTATTTATTTTCCCCCTTTTCCCTCCTTTATATTCACCCTTCATACCCCCCTTCTTTGTATCTTTCTTTTCTTCCCTTTTCCCAGGTAAATATTCCCTTGATTTTCATTTTAATTTCATTAGATGGTCCTCTTGTTAGATTTATTTTCCATAGTAGTTAAAACGGTTTTTCCCTTTCCCCGGGACAATACAAAACATAGTGGAAACTACGACTCAGTTGCAGATTCATATATTTATTTTTTTACAAATATATATAAAAGAACACGTCCGTTCGTCTTCATGTGTTTTATGTCCCCTTTGCCCCCCCTTCTTACTAACGTCACTATTTTACTACACAAAAACGTCTTGTCTTGTGGTTATGTGTTGCCTTTATAAGTACAACACAAGTCTCAACTTTTAAAAATAATCTTTATACTACTCTCTATCGGGCAATTTCCCATTCCCCCTTTCCAAATTGGGGAACTATGACACCCCCTGGAGACCTCCCAAAATTTCCCCTTTAAAATATAAGAAAAATCGCACAGGTAGTGTTCATTGGGGTGATTAAAGTGGTGGGGCTAAAAGGGGAACTGTCACCTCACGTGTTAACGTGGCCCCACAACAACAAACTAAAACCACCCCAGGTCGAAAAAAAAAAGAAAATCCTGACGGGATCTCAGGAAGACCCAAGTTGAATGAGGAAATGGGAACTAGTCCCCCACCGTTCGAACGTGACTCATCAACTGGTCATAGGTGACCATGGTTAACAACAAAAAAGTAAACCCTCGGCCTTGTGTGCTGAAACCATGTAATATAAAAAATTAATCAGCATTATTTTAATTAATCTGGAAAAAAATGCCCCCAGTTCCGACGGCGCCCCAACGGCAAAACCCTTTGGGCCCCCGAGGGGTGGGGGCCCCCATTCCCTTTTCCTCATGAGGTGGAAAGGGTTTGATGGCAGCTTGCATCGGTATGTCACTATCCTATGTCTTTCTTGCATGTAAAGAGTCTTTCCACATTATCTGAAATCTCAAACAAAAAAACAAATTCAAATCGAAATAAAAGGAAAAAATATAACGTTAATTTTTCCCGTTATATTTTTAAAAAGGTTATAAACCCAAACCCCCCCAATCCCGGGGGAAATAATAAACTCCCAAGATTCAACATATGACCAACAATCATGGAACAACTTTTGGGTCCCCGGGTGCCAACATCATATTTAATATTAAAAACCCCCAATCCCGGGGCATAAATAACCCCCGGTCCAAAATCTCGGGTCTACATCATTAACCTTCTACCAAAAACGGTAAAAAAGTTAATTTTCCATCAACATCAACCGACCTCTTTTAAAAAATTAAATCAGCCTCCTGTTGGAAGGGGAAGGGGAATCTAACATTTTAAATCAATCCCCCTTTCCCCTCATCTTAGAGCCGCAATAAAAAAGAAGTTCACAACGTCGTAAATAATAAACATCCATATCCAAAAAAAAAACAATGCAAATATTTTCCATAGAATCTCCAAACATGTGGAGTGATATAATATAACCCACCTGGGCTATTGATCATCCACCCCCCTTTTAAAGAATACCCCCAAACAGTATACAAATTAAATTTTAAATAATAAATCCTCCCCCAAGGGGAATCGCTATCATAGTTACAAATTACCCAAGTCGCATCTATGTTAAACAAAATTTTTTATACTCTCATTCTTTTTCTGCCAACCAATGCCCAAAACTTTTTCCATTATCCCAAGAAAATCCCCCCAAAAAAGGAAAAAAGGGAACAATCCCAAATATTTTACATCCTTGGCACAAACAAAAATCAAAACATATCAATATTTAGTCAAATTATAAAACAACCATGGATAAAGTATCCCCCCAACAGGGAACCCTCATGGAACTCAAAAATTCCCAAGCAATTTGTTATTTGGCACAAAATCGGATAACTGCAATACATGGGGGTAGTACAATCCATATTCCCATACCCAGGGACTTGCCCAAAAACTCAAATATCCTTGCCTTTTTTAACATTATCCTCGACATACCCTATCACCATCCATCCCTTCTTTTCCCAGGATCCCAAAAAAAAAAACCTAGGCCAGGGGGGGGGCATCTCGTGTTCAATCGGTATCTGGCCCACATGAATCATGTTTGTACTCGACGGGGTAAAATATTTTTTTCCCACGGGACCCCATCCCGGGAAAACCCCCCCCTAACAATACCCTTTTTCCACCCCCACGGAAACCCGAAGGATTTTTTGGGAACCATAGACCCCCAAAAAAAAGAGCGGGGGCAAACCGTGGTTTAAAACAAAAAGGTTAATTCTTTCAAAAAATCTTGGCCACGGGGATCGGCCCAAAGAAAAAAAAAAGGGGGGCCCCAACCCTTTTGGTGTTCCATGAACCCTTTGGTCTGAATGGACAGAATATTTCCCCCCAAAATGACGCATTGTTTAGGGTTACCAAAAACTTCCGTTCAAATTGAAATCTTTTGAAATCAGAACCAGATCGTACTGGATCTGATGTTGACCAAAAATATTTAAACTAGCATTGCAATTCATATTTAGCCCCATAATCTGAGTTCAGGTTTGGCATCAGCCCTATACATTTTCGAACTTTTGGTAAAAAAGGTCATTTTTTTTCCCACCACCACTTCCAAAATTTAAAAACCTCTATCCAAAAGGGATCCCTAAAAGTTTTATATCGTCATCGTTAAAACTCATCTTTGGGATCCCCAATTACTCGTTTTGTCGTTAAAGTATCACGGGGGAAAGATATTTTAGTTGATTATTCCCCTGTTTTAAATTTCTGCAGGATCTCTTCAAAAAGGGGATTTTTTTGGGATTTTTTTCCTAAAACCCCCCCGGACGGACCTTCGGATTTCCCTTTCTAAATTCCTTTCCTACTTTTTGTCCATAAAGCTTTTTAAATTTTTTCAGTAACCCGGACTGTTTTGTGTTTTCCCTCCCCGTTTGACTTTTGATTTAACATTGTTTTTTTACTGGAACTTTTTTTTAAAATAAAAATTATAAATCTTGATTGCATTCCCCGTTCTTTGACACAACGCATTTGTTACCGTAAGGGGAAAGTACAGGGATTTCCACCCTTGCTAAATTTGGGTTCTGAAAATTTCCCAGAACTGAAATTACCTATCTGTCGGTCGTTGACGGGGGGGACTTTTAAGGGGGTGGCGCAGCGCTTTGGGGGTTTTCGCCATCTGTTTCTACCTGATCCACTAACGACCTCTTTCAGCCTCTTCTGATTTTTCCCCATATCGTCAAGCAAGCTGAAATTTACCCCACCGATATCCTCATGTATATCCTGCTCACAATTGTCTCACAAAATGAAAGACTCTTTCCCCCATCTGGTTTTCCCGGGAAATTTTACTTCCACTATCAGGGGGGGTCTGTTAAAACATAATGCTCATTATCGGGCCAACCCCGACAACGGATTCGATTGTACTGGTAACGAGAAGTAACCATTTCCCTAAAAAGAAAACTGTAATAAAGTTAGGCTCCTAAATGCCACATCGTCGGAAGATATCAAAGCAATGGGGCAATATCGGAGCAACCCATAACAAAATCCCATTGTATCGCTATCCTGGGGAATCAACCACCTCTATCCGTAAAAAATTTCAGCAATAAATTCAAAACCTGCATTTGAACCATCGATGTTGAAATCAATTTATGATTACCCTGAGAATCGTCCTTCGCTGCACAGGGAAAAATCGAATAAAAAATTTGGCATAGTACATAACCTCTCAAAGTCGGACAAAAAACATATCAATGTTTTTTTTTTGCCCCCAATCAACTTTTTGAAACCTGTAGTAAAATATTTGCTCACTCGACATACCATCTTTTTACGTAAATAGCAATTGTCCATTGATAGAGGGGCCCAATGGTAAATTGTGCTCCTCCGTCCCAAACCCAAACACATCATTTTGTTAACGGTCTAGTTTTCATAGGTCTTGTCCTGGACCCCCGGGGGTTGTGCCTCCCCATGTCCTGGCTGGGGAAAAAGAAGAACAATTATCTTTCCCCCAAATTTTTCTCTGTCAGGGGAACCTCCCATGCCCCCGTTGTCGATTTTGACAAAAATTTCTTTTCCGGATGAGTGGTGGTGGGGGGGGATCTGGCAGGGTTTGGGGCGTACCCTAAAGGGGTGGCTTTCCCGCCCCGGTTCAGGACGTCCATACGACGATGCATCTTAGAAATTGTATGGGCGTCTGACGCGGGGAGGGGACTGCGCCCCCATCGCAGGGCCCCACACCCGGCAATGCGGAAATGGGTGAAGGGCGATCCTGCTCCATAGTGTCAACATTCCTCCCCGAGCCTGTCGCGCAGGGACCAATAAACCTTTCCCAAGTTATTGGGATCGGGGGGTATGCCCCTTCCCGGGCCCGAGCTGCAGTCACCTTCGCAAAGGCCCCAAACAAAAAAAGGGGTAGTCGGGCAGCCCCCAAGCCCTGAGGGGGCCCAAAAAAAACAGACAGCAGGGCCTGGGCGGACCTATTACCCCCCAAAAAGACCCGTAGTAAAACCAAAAAAAATTTGGGATCTTGAGCCGCCCAAAAGCTGGATCCCAGCTCTTCTCGAACAGAGTTCGAGCCCATCTAAAGGGGGTGTCTACTTTCTCTTGACCCTGTAGGCCATAATAACGCCAGTATGGGCCCGAATGTTTTTCCCAAAACCGCCCCACTGAAGGACCGTCGCGATCTCCGAATGCCCGCACGGCCCTTACAAGGCGGACGGGGGGAAAGTGCCCCGCAGCGGCCCAATGCTCGCACCTCTGGGCTTTCCCCGTTCGGAAACTGAGGTTCAGACAGGACACGTTTAAACGTGAGGGCCTTGGGGGTTTGAACCCCCCAATTTCCCTCCCCCCAAATTTTCCCAAATTTGTTTTTCTGGGGCCTTTAAATATTTTTGTAGTTGCGATTGAAAATATAGCTCAAAAAAAAAACACAAGTATGGTAAAAAAGAAAAAAAATTTAAATCCGTAAAAGTTTTGCAAAAGGCCCCCAAGCTGGAATACTTGTATATAAATTTAACAAGCTGAAAACAAGCGTCAGAACATAGTCATGCAAATAATTACAGTGAATGTATGTATATATATATAGAAAAAATACTCACTCTAATCACATGTAATCATTTACATAGCATGAAAAAGTATAAACACAGCACACAGTGTCGAGTCTCTTGGGGGGAAACTCCCGTGGTCTCAACTGCATTGGGGAAACTTTTAAAAAAACCCCATCAAACCCCATCAAACCAATAAATGATGCCCAAGGGAAAGTTGGCTTAAAAATATTATCAAAATCAGTTCAGATCGAAACTGAAGAAAAAAAAAAAAAGTGTCATGCCCTGATAAGATTGATAAAGGATGGGGACGATTTGGGGGAACAAAGACCCCAGATTGTCAGTAATAAAAAGATCAAAAAAAGGTCGTTGTACGCTGGGCTCTATATGGTGAATTGAAGAAGTTACATAGTGATTATAAACTATCCAGCCCGGGGGGGAAGTCACCCGGTCGCCCGGGTCTCGAATCTCAATATGGTTGTTTGAAAAAAGTTACATAGTGATTATAAACTATGGGAAGGGGAATCACACCGGTCGTTCGGCCAGAATGAAGGTCTGAGAGGTTCCTATCGGTGAATTAAAGGGAAAGTACGGGGAAACCCAAAGAGAAACATCAAAAACGAAATGTGTACCCCTAATTCGGGCCCACCTGGGCTGATGTTTTTTTACTCTGACCCCTTTTTTAAGGAGGGGTCTTCTGGGCCCTCCACCGTTCGTGATAGTGTCAGGATGGCGGTGGTCGGTGGCAGTTTGTTAGTAGTATAGTGGTTCCTTTCTTTTCCCTCCGATCGTCCCATACACACGACTTAATTTCATTATACCCTTTTATTGACATTTGCTGACGTCTGTTTTTTTCCCAATGACCAGACATATTGAATTGATGAAATTTGGGAAAAACCAAGTATCGGGTATTTCCCCATATTATATCATATTTTATAGAGTCTAGATTCCAACCCTTATGATCCGGTATACCCGTTCCATTTTAAAGCTATGCATTTCTCTTGTGTTACATTTTATCTTGCCACTTATTCCCTCTATGTATTTTTTCCCCTGTCATACGCCCCTTTTTGTGTATCTTTCATTTTTTCCCCTTTCCCTGGCGGTCGTATTCCATTGATGTTTCATTTTTATTTTCCCTTATAGAGGGTTCCTCTTGTTAGTTTATTATTCCATGGTATTTAAAAACGGTTTTTTCCCTTCCGGGACAATGCAAAACAACATAGTGGACAACTCGACTCAGTTCCCGGATTCATATTTTTTGTTTTAAAAATTATATACAGAACATCGTTCGTCTTCATGTGTTTCGTATGTCTCCTTGTTTACTCCCTTTTACTAACACGTCACTATTTTACTCCCAAAAAAACGTCGTGTCTTGTAGTTATTTTTTTACTTCTGCATAAAATTACAACACATAGTCTAAACCCTATTAAATAATCTAATTATACTACTCTAACTATCTGGCTAACTGTCCATTCCTCCGCTGCCATCGGGGGAACCCTTGACATATCTATCTACCCATCTATCTATCTATCTACCCTATCTATCTATCTATCTTCTTCTTCTTTTCCCATCTATTTTATCTATCTATCTATCGGGCTACCCTATCTATCTATCTATCTTTTATCTATCTATCTACCCTATCTTTTCTATCTTTTCTACCCTATCTATCTATCTATCTATCTACCCTTATCTATCTACCCTACCCTATCTATCTATCTATCTATCTATCTATCACCCATCTATCTATCTATTTTCTCTTATCTACCCCTATCTACCCTACCCTATCTATCTATCTATCTATCTATCTATCTATCTATCTATCTATCTATCTATCTATCTATCTATCTATTATCTATCTATCTATCTATCTATCTATCTATCTATCTATCTACCCCTTCTATCTATCTATCTATCTATCTATCTATCTATCTATCTATCTATCTATCTATCTATCTATCTATCTATCTATCTACCCTATCTATCTATCTATCTACCCCTATCTTTTATCTATCTATCTATCTATCTATCTACCCTTTTCTATCTATCTATTATCTATCTATCTATCTATCTATCTATCTATCTATCTATCTATCTTTTATCTATCTATCTATCTTTTATCTATCTATCTATCTATCTATTTTATCTATCTTCCCCCTATCTTACCTTTTCTTTCTTTTTATCTAATCTTTTCCTACCCTTATCTTCAAATTAAAATCTATCTTTTCTATTATCTATCATCTATCTATCTATTTTTATCTATTTCTGTCATAGTTCCCAGATGGCAGGGGGGGGGGAATTGAGATAGTTAGGTAATTAATTAGATTATTTAATAGTTGAGACTGTGTTCCTCTCTTGCAGGGTCAAAAATAATTTCAAACCCAACTTTTAGAAAAAAAAATAGTAACGTTTAGTAAAAAATTAAAAAACACAGAAAACGAAAAAAAACCTTTCAGCAAAATGGACGGGGGATACACCCCAAAAAGTTAACATCTAAAAAAAAAAGTAATATAAATTAAAAAGCAGTGTTTGTATCGGTTTTTGGGTTTGGGTTTCCTCTGGTTTCCACAATCGTCAGAAAATAAACCCAAAAAAAACCGGAAAAGGGAAGAAAATGGGGTGGCAAAAACCGAATCAACGAAAATTGGGGGAAACGGTTTTTACCACCAAAATAAATAAACCTGAACTCGATACAGTAAAAAAAACAATGGACCCCCTCCCAAAAAGGGTGGTGTCAAAAAAAAATTACGATCTCCCCTAACTTTTAAAATTCGTGGATCAATCGTGAGTCGGGTTTTGTTTCATAGTTTTTTTTATATATATAATCAACAAGGTAAAGTTTTTACGATGCTTCTTCGGGTATGATTTTGGGGTAATTGCGGATATTCACCCCCCGGGCATATCTTTTTTAAACCAAGGGGTTGAAAATTTTGTTTTTGTCGGCCCGCAGGGGGGGTGACCCGGGGTAAACCACCCACCCGTCATATATTTTTCCCCCATCCTCAAGGGTCTTCGCAAATTTTTATTCTCCTTCCCTAAGGAAAAGGGGAAAAGAAACCCCCCCACCGGGCATATTTTTCTTTTTTCCTCAAAAAGGGTCTTCCCCAAATTTTGTTTTCCTTCCCTGCAGGGGTGACCGGCGTGAGCCACTTACCCCGTCATATTTTTCTTCATCCTCAAGGATCTTTTGCAATTTATTTTTTTGTCCTTCCTACAGGGGAAAGGGGACCGGCGTAAACCCCCAGTCATATATTTTCTCCCTCCTCAAGAATCTTAGCAATTTATTATTCAACAACAGCTCTTCTTCTTGAGACCCATCCACCGGGCGAACACTGTTTCCTTTATTCTGCCTCTCTCTTGGACCCTGGGGGATCCCCTACTACGACTACAAGCCTGATACATGTTTGTGCCATGTGTTTTTTAAGACATTTACATCAAGTGTTACAATTTAGTAAATACTACTTTGTTTTCCCATCATTCCTAATATTTGCTATTTTTCAGAGATTATTTAATTTGGGTTTCATTTTTTTGGAACGACTAGCAATCGAACTTTTGATTCCTATTTTTCCCGTGATTTTCCCTAACGGTTTGTATTTTTCTGTTCTAAGAATACACTCCCGGGGATTGACTTTGCTTGTTTGTCGGGATAAATGACGGGTGTATAGTGGTGAAAGTGAGATTATCTACTTATGACAATGCCAAAGTTGTGGAGGGGCGCCGGGTATGGATTGATCCGCTTTGCAGTGATGGAGGGTGATTTTTCTATATATCCCAAAATTTATATTGATTAGGATGACACTTTAATTTTGCTTTTTATAATTATACGATTTTGCTATTTCTGACCTTTGATATAATTCGTATTTTTTGTTTTTTTCGCCTTTAAGGGTGTTTTTGTATGATGTCTCACAGGGAAACTAAAAAAAGGGTCGGGGAGGATCCCACGTTGGGGGTATTGCCTCCCGTACGGGACCTCCCGCAGCCAGTGGAATTTCCCGGGTTTTTGGGTGGAACCCGGGTGTTCATCTGTTCCAATTTCCGTCTTTATCCTACTCCCGGGGAAATTTCCCCCGTCCTCCCCGTCGGCCCCCCCGGACATTTGGGGTTCGTGATGGTCCCCCCTGGGGATGAATTTGAACGGGGCATCCGACATTACTGGACCTACTACGGGCTGGAAGGCCAGGATAGGGTCAATGCGCTTTTTGAACACGTCTCCGACTCAGTCCGTAGGGGGCTTGTTATCCAAATGATGACGGTGAAGGACCCCAAATCCCTGAAAAAGGCCTCCCGGGTGTGTTTTGGGGATAACAGATCGGCTCATGGGGCTGCTGTCTGCTTTCTTTTGCTCTTCTCAGAATGGCGGGGGAAGTGCCTTTACTATTCCCCTCGTATAAACGGAGCTATTCATGAAAGTCACCACGCTCCCGTCTAGGGGAAGGGGCGATCCCCCCGGATCCCCAAAAATCTTAGGGGTCACTTTTTGGCATCCCTTAGTAATGGGTTTTGTTTGGGATGTTAATGTCCCAAAGGGTTTCAGGAGTCCCTCCTACCTTCCTGCAATGCAGAGATGAGGGTTGGATGGGGTTCAATCCCAAACCCTGGGTTGGATTCTAGGAATTTGGATCGATTGGGGGGGCGTGTGGACAACCTCGAGTCCAGGATGGTCAGGAATTGAATGAGCCTCCCGGGGTCACCGTCCTAATTACTCCATGCGTCCTGATTTGTGTACCTATCTCCCCGCTTCCCGGGTGGGGGTGGGGACATCCTCCCCGCTCCGCTGCTCGCGTTGTGGTTTGGATGGCCTGGGGGGCAGGGTTGTAGGGTTAATATTTTTAAAAGGGCGCCCTCGGGGAAGGCACGACCCCGGGGGGCCAAAGGGGAAAAGGGCCCAGAACAAAAAAAAAGGGAAGGGGAAACAATTACTGCATGATATGTCGATAGGGGAAATGTGTTTGGGGTGTCTTATTGACACAGGGGCTCAGGTTTTCCCCTCACCGAAAATGCATTTCGCATGTATTTTTCCCGAGTCTAGTCTAAATGGGGGTAATTGGGGGCAGCCTTAAAAGCTGCAAATAGTTTTTTATATACCTTACTTAAAAAATTTGTTTCAATTTTTAAAACTTTTAATACTTATCTTAAGGATTGCGGATTCTTTTTTTTAAAGATCTCCATTTTAAAGGTTTTTGGGGGGTTTGTTTTTGGTTGGGGCCCTATTTTGGTGTTTTGGGGTTTCGGCCCTTCAGGTTCTTCACCCGGTCTTGTCCCGGGAAAGTGGTGCCTTTTCTTCAATTTTTTTGAAAAAACCCCCTTTTAAGGGGAAAAAGATATTAAAACTAGTTCATTGGGGGTGGTGGGTTCCCAGTTAAAATTGGGGCTACTTTTGGGGGGGCAGGTCATTTTTTAATCCCAAACCCTTCTTTGCTGCGAAAAGGGGATTGTGTGCTGCAATACTTTAACTGATTTTTAAAAAGGGGAATTTGTGCTATTCATGTTTTGAATATTACATATGAAGATGTTTTCCTGTCGAATTTGGGAAAAGTGGTGGGCAGTATTTGTGACATTGATTCTTCCATGGTGTTAATTTAATATCTTTTCTCGAATTAATGGACGG
>JADZMA010002480.1:0-11916 GCA_020796225.1 Arion vulgaris
ACAACAAAAAAATTAATTTTCCCCTTGGAAAATTTTCCGGGTAATCCACCACCCTGGGAACAATTAAATTAAAATTTTTGTTTCAATTAAAAATGTTGTTTTTAACCTTAACAAAACCCAAAGAGAGTTGGAAAATGACTAAAGATAAAAAAGGTTGGGAAGGGCATTTGAAAATAGATGTTTTAAAAAAAATGAACATAAAAGGGAACAAATTGGGAGAAGTGAAAATAGAGAAAATTTTGTCAACTACTAGTGACAACTGTTATAAGAAGGAGAAGATGGAATTTTGGGGACAAATTTTGAGAAAAAAATTTTTATCAAAATTTAAAAACAGACATTGAATTTGATGAAACCGGTTCAAAAAAAAAGAGGATGACCTAAAGACCCTGAAACGAACTTTTTTGGAGGGGGAAGAAGCTTTTCCCCTTTTCCCCAGGGAGGAGATTGAGGAGTTGCCCGGGATAGAGGGGTTTATGGATAAATTGTTAAGGTCCAAGGTAACGTAAAGGTACAAGGGGAATTTATTTTTAAATTATTATTATTTTTTATATATATATATATATAAATATAAATAAAATTAGACCAAAGCAGTATTTGTTGTTTTTCCCCCTCCATTATGTCCTAGAAAAACCCGTTTTTTGGGACCTAAAACATCTTTAATAAAAGGGGAGAAAATGATATTTTGGGACCAAACTCCCAAAAAAAAAAATGTTGGGTCCCGGGGATCAAATTTTAGTTTAATAGCACAAAGACATATATCTTTTTAATAAGAAACACAGCGTTTTTTTATTCGGGGTGGTAGGTAAAGAGGTAAAGAGAATCTAAACTACAACTACAACAAAATTGTCAAATGTGGTACCAACCAAAAATTCCCAGTTTTTTTTAATTTTTAAAACTATTTCAAAAAAAAGGGATATATTCCCCTTCCCCAATTTACCCTCAAATTGACAAAAGAAATAGGTAAAAAACTAAACAGTGCCTACAGAAAATTAAAAAATAAATTTCCACCAAATTTTCAAAAAAAATTTAAATTTTAAAAAAAGAGTACATTAGGGTGGAAAATATCTTAAGTTTTTTTTTATTCTAATGTAATTAATATTCCTTCACACCCACCCCCCCCCCTTTCCTTTTTTAAGGGAAAAAGGATTAATATCAAGTCTTTTTTGATTTCCCACCAAGGGGTGACTGTTTCACTTTTTTTGTCCCCTTTTCCCTTTTTCCAGATTTTATTTGGTCCCCATATACCTTACAATTAAAAAAGTTATCAGGGGAAGTTTTTTGAACTAAGATTTTTTTTCATCATTGCATCACTTTTCCTTTTCTAAAAAGGATTTAATGTTCAGTCATATGTTCATTAGTCATGGCACACTTCCCCCCCTTGGGGTATAACTATAACTTTGGAATTATATCTGTTAAACCCATGCCTAAAAAAAACCCATGAATTGAGAAAAACCATCAATTTTTAAAGTAGGAAATTTTCGCCCAATCTTAGAATTAAAAAGGGCGAAAATGTCTGAGGGAAGAAATTCATGGGGAAATCTCGTTTTTTTGGGGGATATAAGGGTTTTTTTTTGATGTTCTCACTTTTGGGCGGGGTCGGGAAACCCAAAATTTAAAAATTTTTTCATAAACCCACCAATTTAAAACATTTGATGAAAAACATCACATCTAAATTAATTGGGGACCAATGTTGATATTTCATTGACACGAAAAAAACAAGAAATGTAGATTTATTTAAATTTTTTGTTTAAATAACTTTTTTAAAAGTTAAAGAAGGCTATAATGCCCCCCTTTCAAAATTTTTGGGGCCCGGAAATTGAGCTACTAGAGTTCCCTGAATCCCCACCCTTCTGAAAGGTTTGTTTTTAAAACTGGAGGTGGTAGGAGGATTATTACAATAAATGGCTCTTTTTTGGTTCCTGTATACTGTGGTACAGATGAACCATCTGTGCCTCTTTGTGGAAATGCGTGTATAGCATTAATGATAAATTTGCATTATAATAAATTCCCCCCCCCATCTAAATTGGGAAAAAGTTCAAATCAATGTCTTTTTTGGGAAAGTAAAACGATGGACACAATAGTTTAATCCCAATTTTGATATATGCCTTTAACAAAAACGTCTGTCTTCCCCCAACGATTTCTTTTGGGAATTTTTTTATCAATCGAGGTTAATTTTGAAAGAGAAATGCAAGAATTTTTGGGAAAAAATATATATTTTGTAATGAATAACTTTTTTTATCTTAATATTTAAATGGTTGAAAAAATAAGTTTTTTAACCATCCAAGGACGCTTTAAATTTATAGCAAAAAAGAAGGCAATTCTAGGGTTGATTGAAGGGAAAAAAACCATGTTTGTAACTTCAGGAGAATTTTTAATTAAATGGGTTTTTCTTTTAAAAAAAAGGGGTCAGAAAGATATACATTTTTATTTTTGGGGACATAAAAGTTGAACAGACTATAGTTCATATTTTCCCCATCTGTCTGTGCCACCCAAAAAATAATGCTCGGGATTCTAAATCCCTTAATTTTGATTTATATTAGATTATATAAGTTTTTTTTTGAAAGAGTGTTCTTGTCCATTGTTAATTTGCATTTTTGGGAAAAGTGGTCGGGGTTTGCTGTTTGAGTCATCATTTGATAGTCAAAGTTCAAGTACTACTGCATTACATATCTGGGGTTTTTCTAGTGTTTCTATGATTTTTTGATGCCTTCATCCGGGAATGCATTTCTTTTTATCAAGTGCTCACAATTCAACTTTGTGATATGGGTTGGGTTTTGCCCAGTCCACAGACAATGACAAAAGAGGAACTGATGGTACGGGAAAGGGGGAAAATGTCACGGCAGGTTTGAAACCCCATGGTGTTGGGGAGCCAATACTATTTTAAGTGAATGACATAAAAAGGTTATTAGATCTACAGGGATGTTTCCTAATATCATAAGGGCATCTAGATCACCCTTTGGTTCATTTTACTCAGAAACTGTTTAAGAAACCCTCCCAAATTCCTTCCAAATCATCAGCAGGGGGTGCCTACAGATATCCATAAATTTTAGAGATCCCCGGTTTCATAACCGTTTTTAAAGTTTTAATTTTTTAATGAAAACCAAGGAATTAGTAGCAGGGAAATTTATTTCAAATTTTTGTTATATTCCCCAAACCTTGATCCTTAGAGTCCCGGACATTTTAATATTTGTGTTATCACTGTGAAGAAAATGAATTCACTAGAGGGGGAATATTTCCAATATTCCATTGGCAAACATAAATTCTTAAATGATTTTTTGGGTTTTATATCGAGGGTTTTGAAAATAAAATGGTGAGAAGTAAAACGGGGGGTTTTTTGAGTACCCTTCATTGTGGGGGATTGAGAGCGAAATAAAGGGCATACGGGAAACTAGTGGCATTTACCAATGTTGTTCATCACAAATCGATAAAATCTGTAAAATAGAAAAAACCAGTGAGGGAAACAACCTTGGGGGACTTTAAAAAATTTCTTTTTTTCACGATCAGGCAACCAACCAAAACAGAAGACACCCACAGCAACAAAATTAATAGAGTCCAGTTAACATGCAATGAATATAATATGAGAATAAACATAGACAAAATAAAAATTTAAATTTTGGGGGCTATAGGGGAAAACACTCCCCAATTTTCCCCACAAAAAAAAATAAAAAAGAAAGCAAAGGATTTACATATCTGGGGCGCATTTTTATAAACGGAGGGAATAACTAATGAAACCAAATACAGATGCAAAAAAGAAATTTCAAAAAAGGAAAATGACCCCAAATTTAAAAAAAATTTTACCATGAATATAAAAAAAAAGTTTAAATTTCGTTTCCAATTATGTTAAAAGGAAAAAAATTTAGCGGGAATCAAATTAGAAGAAAACTAGCCAAAGAGATGAAGTGTTGATGCAGAATGGGGGAGTAAAAGAACAGACCGAAAAAATTTAAAGACATCAGGAAAAAGTGGGTCAACATCAGTACTGAATTTTAAAGAAACAAAAAAATTTAAAAATGGTTGACTACACAAGCAGATTACCAAAAACAGTGCATCTCAAAAACAATGTTACCCAATACATTGGATACAAAAAAGAAAAAAAGGGAGTTTGGCAAAAGGTGGATTTGGGGAAAGAGGCAACGAAAGACCTGTTTATGAAGCACACACAAAGCCCCACTTAGGGAAAACTCTTATCCATGACGCCGGGGGCAAAACAAATTTAAAAAAAAAAAGAAAGAAACTATTCTGCCCCCCTTGAAATGTCTAACCTTTTGTTCATTTATGGAATGTGTAGAAGATGATTTTGTGTCTTCAGATTTTCAGATATTCTTATCTGCGCTTCCCCCTAGATTGGGATTTTGAATTCTATAAAGACAGCCGTCTGCCCCCCGATTATCAGCCATGCCATACAGTTTGTCTTTAACAAGGTATAAGTGGGCCAAAAATTTTTTCTTCCCCAAGTCTGCATCCTGGGGGTTCTGTAGGATATAATCTTAGATTTCTTTTTCCCGTTTGTGCTTTACCCCTTTCCCCCCAGTGTTTTGGCCACCCGGGGATGGTAGGACTGAATTTTTACTGGGGGGGCTAAATCTCAGAGGGATTTGGGGGAAAAAGTAGAATCCGTCATCCCATTCCTCATTGTGAGGGGGCGTTGCACCATGTTATGTGCCTTACGGCCTAGTGCATCCGTTTTTTGTAACATTTGTTTCGGTTTGCATTCCCCAAATCTCAGATATGATTTTATAACAACTTGTGTGTCTAATTTTGCCAAATTTAAAAGGAATATTAAAACATTCCCCCATGAAGTGTTTAAAGTGCAAAACGAGTATGTTTTTTTTAGACCCATATCCAAAATTTCCAAATGGGGTGTTTTTGGTTTTACGTCAGAGACAAAGGCTAAGTGCACCCTGCCCGCCCCAAGTTCCTGGGGTAAAGAAGCAGGTATTGTTCAATTTCACCCCGCCATAAATGATAGAGTTACTTTTTTTTGTTTTTTAGATTACATTATCAACAGGACTCTTAAATGATAGCTTTGTCAACAGGGAATTTCAAGATATTTGGGGTGTTTCACTTTTTCAAAAGTCTTAAAAATTGGGTGGCAACCCCGAGTGGGCATATTCACAGTATGTGAATGCAACCCCCGAGACTTTTGGGGCTGGGGAAAATTTAGCTAATACACTGCCTGGGGAGCAATTTTTTATGATGATGACAACCTAAATATCAGTTTTGGGATGTATGTTGGGGGGCCAATTATTTTTTTCCCCCCCAAAATTTATTAAGTTTAAAAAAGCTTTTTAAAATGGGGAAATTGCTTTGACATATTTTGGGGCAAAATACCATATGATCCAGCCATACATAAAAGGTGGGAAAGGTTTTTTCAAATTTTTCACTTTTTGGGAACTGGCCATTATATTTTAAAAAATTCCCCTCGTACCGTTTTAAGTTACATAGGGCCTGCAAGTAATTTTCCATACCGCCTATCCCCGTGGAACCGCCCAATCTCCTCCATAGAACTTAAGACCGATATTTCGCCCTCTCAGCAAAGTTTTTCCCCGGGCCCCCAGGTCGACCCTTTTTTGGGAAACCCTTTCCCTCCAACTTTAATGCCCGCTTTGGGTATTGCTGATCATTTCTCCTCAAGGTGGGCCAACCCCAAATTTCCCTCTTTCTTCTTAAACAGTTTTCACTAGGGTTGACCAGACATGTCTCTGATTTCATCACTTCTGAATTGTTACATTTTATATTCATTATTTTTTGCAAAACTATTTTTAAAAAGATTCAACTTTTTTTCATATCTTTAGTGATTTAAAATCTCGCTGGATATGTTAGGGTTGACACAAATTTGAATTGAAAATTGAGTTTAAAGGGTTTTTAAAAATATTAACTTGGGGATTCCATATTTTATTTAGAATTTTTAAAAACCGATGTTGCTTTGCCAATTGATCATAAATTTTTTTTTTAAAATTTCCTTTTACAGTCAAAAAATTGCCCCCTAAATAGGGGGAAATGTTTGTTTTTTTATTACTTTGGATTTCCCCCCCAAATCTGCGTTACTTTGCCCGGTATCTTTTTAAATTTTATTTTTTTTTCCCGTTGGGCCCCTTTTAAAGCAACAATTGTATTTATAAATATCAAAAAACAAAAAAATGCCACTGGTTATCAACCCTTTCAACCACGCGACTGGTGGTTTTGACGGGAGCAATGGTCAATTCAATTTCAATTTTAAAGAAAATTTTTGGGGGTGGGTTTTTTAAACCGTTTTAAAATATGCCAAAAAAACTTTATATTACACTTTAAAAAGAACTAGGGAAAAAAGAAAAATTAAATTTAAAAATTTAATAATTTTTAAAGATCTTTTAGACCCAAAAACATCTAATTTTATTGGGAAGTTTGCAAGACAAAAAACCTTTTATGTTATACCCGGAATTGATTGAAAATAAAATTGTGGGATGAAAAAAGAAATGCCAATTTTTCTGTTCCCGCCCCAAACCCCCCATTTTTTTATGCAAAATTGTTTTGAGTTGTACCATCACAAATGGTCTATTATAAAAATTAAGATCAGTATGTATTATTAATGAATCCCTCAACACTTTTGCTGGGGAAATAAATTAGTTGCACAGTCCAGTTTTAGGTTTAATATACTAATTATTTCGGAATTTTTATATTTGGGCATCCCTCATCAGGTGCCGGGCCCTGGCGAAGGGATCGGATTCCAAAATTCTGTCATTGGTGTTTGCTATCAACTCATAAACTCAGATGTTGATGCCAGCCAAAAGTCAGGGATCCAAAATTTTCTTTTGTCTTCCCCCTCTGTCTCGTCTACCCTCGATTTTACCAAAAACTTTTACTTTTATATATTGATCTCAACTAAATGACATTGATTGTTTAAAATTTTTAATGGAAAATAATTGCACCTGAGGTAAAAAACATGAAGTCAAAGAGTTAAGAAAGAATTGTAAAAGAAAAGACTTTTGAATTCACAATTTTAAACTCGGGTACCAATCAAAATCCCGAAGTTTTCACTGCAATGCAGATCAAATAAGATCCCACCATGTCCTTTCCCATGAAAACTTTTGAAATCATCCGCATCCGATATTTCCCCAAGTCCAAAAGCACCCCTTTAAAACATGTCTTTCATTGTTTTAGACTAACAACTGCATTCTGTACTGGTCGATGTATCTACTACCGTTTCTAACATGGAATTCTTATCCGGGAGCACCAATCATTATGCCCAGCTTGCGCAAAACAGAGAAGAGAATACAATTTTATCTACTTTTTCCCCAAAACTTGGGGTTTTTTTTTTAAGCGGGTGGGTTTGTTTCCCTTAAACATTTTTCAAAATTTCTCACTTGGCATTCCAACCCGCAAAATGATTAAAAAAGGGTGAAAAGGTTTGGCTAAAAAAAAAAATTTTTGGCGCTGGGAAATTTTTTAAATTTTTCCCCTTACGGGCCCCCTTTCCCAACTCCTTTTTTTAAAATTTTTTAAATTTTAGGAGTTTGGGAAAAAATTTAAGGCAAATAAAAAAGAACATAAAAGTTTTAAAAAACAAATAAGCACACTTTAAAAATAAAAAAACTTTTTTGGGAAAAAAATTAAATTTTATATTTTTTAATTTTAAAAAAAAATATCGCTAATTAAGGCTTTATTTTTTATTTAAAATTTTACCAAAAAAATTTTGCAGAAAAATTTTTATTAAAAAAAAACTTTACCTTTTTTTGAATTTTTTTTTAATTTAAAATTTTGACCCTTTTTGGTTCTTTTTAAAAATTTTGGGGCATGGGGATCAAATTTTAGTTCCTTTTTTCCTAAAGGGGACCAATTTAATTTTTTTTAAAAAAAATTGGGCCCAGGTTTTCCCGGGACAAAAAGGAACTCTGAAAGCTTGTGCATCTGTCCATGCCCCTAATATTTTGAGAAAGAACCAGAAGGTCTAAAGGCTGGAATTGAAATAATAAATCTAAGAAAGGTGAGTTGTTTTGTAATCAAAATTTACTGTCATAGATTATTTGTTTAGAAAGTAATAATTGTCACATAACAAATGAATGCAAACTTCAATGTTAACTTTGATATTGTTAATAAAATATCAAAGTATCAAGATTATATTTGCTTATGTAGTGTGGTTTGCATTCATAGTGATATTTTTGCATCATAGAACATTTTATAGTTCTCTATTTAGTTGTTCGTAATGCACCCAACACATGCTCATAGAAGTGATAATGGATTAAAAAAAGGTTGAAAAAATTAGCTGTGAAGATAAATTTCAAAGGATTGTGACATGCTTGCCTAAATGTACATATACATTAGCTGCTTCATCTTTCTACTAAGTCATTCTTTGGGTGAGAATGTAAGTGAAGAGCAGATTTTGCTAGCAATGCTGCATGAATATGGACACAAGCGACAGCACCTAGCTCTGAAAACAAACACTTGAAGATTTCAGGAAGTAGATAAAGTGTATTCTCTGTCTCTGCTGCGCAAGCTAGCATAATGATTGGTGCTGCAAGATAAGAATTCCATGTTAGAAACGGTAGTAGATACATCGACCAGTACAGAATGCGAGTTGTTAGTCTAAACACAATGTAAGACATGTTTTGCAGAGTGCGTTGGACTTGGCAGGAAAATATCGGATGCGGATGATATTCTAGTGTATCGATGGGCAAGGACATAGGTGAGATCTTATCTGATCTGCATTGCAGTGTAAACTTAACAGGATTGGTGATTGGTACAGCGAGTTTGAAGCTAATGTGAATTCAGCAAAGTCTTTTCTGACATGATTCTTTCTTAACTCTTTGACTTCATGTTTTTTTTTACCTCCAGGTGCAATTATTTTCCATTGCAAATTTAACAATCAATGTCATTTAGTTGAGATCAATATATATATAGTATAGTTTTTTGGTAAAATCGAGGGTAGACGAGACAGAGGAGAAGACAGAAGAAAATTTTGGATAGCCTGACTTCATGGCATGCATCAACATCTGAGTTTATGAGTTGATAGCAAACACCAATGACAGAGATTTGTGGAGATCCATGATCGCCTACGCCAGCGGCACGGCACCTGATGATGATGATGTCAAATATAAAAATTCCGAAATAAAATTAGTATATTCAACTAAAACTGGACTGTGCAACTAATTTATTTACAGCAAAAGTGTTGATGATTCATTAATAATACATGCCACTGATCTTAATATTTTATAATAGACACATTTGTGATGGTACAACTCAAAACAATATTTTGCATATAAAAATGGTGCGTTTGAGCAGCCGGAACAGATGAAAAGTGTGCATTCTCTTGCATACTGCACAACACAGTTTCAATCAATTCCTGTATAACATATAAGGTGTTTTGTGTCTTGCAAACGTTCAATGAAATTAGATGTTCTTGGTCTCAAAGATCTTTCAAAATTGATTCAAATTGTTTCAATGTCATTTTCTTTGTGTCCCTGGTTCTTTTAAGGGAGTGTAATATAAAAGCATTGTTTTGACATACTTCAAAACAGTCAGTGGAAGAGCTTTTTCCACCACTTATAAGATTTTCTTTCAAAATTGTAATTGTAATTGACCATATGCTCCACTTGATCACAACCACCAGTCGCGTAGTTGTAAGGGTTGATAACCAGTGGCTTGATTTTATTTGTCTTTTGATATTTATAAATATCAATTGTTGCTTTAGTAGATAAGCTATGAAAAAACAAATATAATGAAGATACCTATGGCAAGTAACGCAGATATTAAGCTGGAATCCAAAATGATAAAAATAACAGAACAGTTCCCCTATTTAGGTAGCAATTTTGACTGTACAGGAAATGTTAAAAAAGAAATTATGATACGAATTGGCAAAAGCAACATCAGCTTTTAAAAGTCTAAATAAAATATGGAATCGCAATTTAAAAAGTATTAAACTAAACTACGAATTTTCAATTCAAATGTTGTTCAATCCTAACATATGCCAGCGAGAGTTGGAAAATCACTAAAGATATAGAAAATAAGTTGAATGCATTTGAAAATAGATGTCTGCGAAAAATAATGAATATAAAATGTAACAATTCAGGAGAAGTGATGAATCAGAGACATGTCTGGTCAACCACTAGTGACAACTGTTATAAGAAGAGAAGATGGAGATATGTTGGACACACCTTGAGGAGAAATGATCAACGAATATCAAAGCAGGCATTGAGTTGGATGTAAAGGGTTCAAGAAGAGGTCGACCTAAGGAGACCCTGAAACGAACTTTGCTGAGAGGGCAGAAATATCAGTCTTAAGTTCTATGGAGGAGATTGAGCAGTTGCACAGGATAGAGCGGTATGGAGAAATTACTTGCAGGCCCTATGAACGTATAACGGTACGAGAGATATTATAAACATATAATGGCCAGTTCCTACAAGGGTGAGAAACTTGAACAGCCATTCACCATTTATGTATACGGCTGGATCATATAGTATGTTGCCCCAAAATATGTCAATATTGACAACTTCATATTAAAGCGTTTTAAACTTAATAAATGTTAGTGGGAAAAATAATTCGCTTTTCCCAACATACATCCCAAAACTGATATTTAGGTTGTGCATCATCATCAAAATTGCTCTCAGGCAGTGTATTAGCTCATGTTTCAGCTCAAAAGTCTCAAGGTTAATATTCACATACTGTGAATATGCCCTCGAGTTGCCAGCATGTGTAGCAAGACATTGATAAAAGTGAAACACTCAAATATCTTGAAATTACTGTTGACAGAAAGCTATCATTTAAGAGTCCTGTTGATAATGTAATCCTAAAGAACATAAAAAAACTAACTGCTGTCATTTATGGCGAGTGAAGTTGAACAATACCTGCTTCTTTATCGGAACTTGTGCTGAGCAGAGGTCCTATAGCCTTTGTCTCTGACAGTGAACAGAACATCACTGGACAAGTTGGATAGTGGTCTAAAATGAGGCTTATACTCGATTGCACATGTAACACTTCATGTGAGGCAATGTGCTTTGTCCTTGGCTTGCCAACATTGGCATGACACACAAGTTGTACAGGTAAAATCATATCTGAGAGTTGGGAATGCTAGAAACAAATGCTTCAGAAAACGGATGCACTAGGCCGTAAGGCACATAACATGGTGCAACGACCCCTCACAATGAGGAATGGGATGACGGATTCTACAGTCGCCAATCTGCCTCTGAGATTTAGCCACGCAGTAAGAATGTCAGTCCTACCATCACGGGTGGCCAAAACTACTGCGGAAGAGGTCGGCACAAACGGGAAGAAGAAATCATAGGAATTATATCCTACAGAACTGCCCCAGGATGCAGACTTGAGAAGAAAGAGGTGGCCCACTTATACCATTGTTCAAGACAAACTGTATGGCATGGCTGATAATCTGAGGCAGACGGCTGTCTTTATAGAGAATTCAAAATCCCAATCTAGTGAGAACGCAGATGAAGAATATCTGAGAGTATCTGAAGACACAAATCATCTTCTACACAATGCCATAAATGAACACAGAGTTAGACATTTCAAGAGGCAGAATATCATTGTCTTTCTTTCTTTTTCAATCCTGTTTTGCCTCACAGCGTCATGGATAAGAAGAGATTTCTAAGTGAGCTTTTGTGTGTAGCTTCATAAACAGTGTCTTTCGTTGCCTCTGTTAACTCTGAGATCCACCTTTTGCGCAAACTACCTTTTTCTTTGTTGTATCCAATGTATTGGAGTAACATTGTTTTTTGAGATGCACTGTCTGTTGGTAATCTGCTTGTGTAGTCAACCATTTAATTTGTTGTTTCTTTTGAAATTAGTACTGATGTTGTACCCACTTTTTCCTGATGTCTTAATTTCTAAATCGGGCTGTTCTTGTTACTCCACATTCTGCGTCAACACTTCATCTCTGTCGTGACTAGTTTTCTTCTATCATTTGATGTCAGATCGAGGTTTGTCACT
>JADZMA010002481.1:0-11912 GCA_020796225.1 Arion vulgaris
CTGTAGGGGTTTGGGGGTTTTTAGGGAAATGGAGCGGACAGGCTTGCATCAACAGCATCGATTGTTGGGGAGTTGAAGATGGATAAGGGATATTCTTCGGTCTCTTCGCGACTCTCTGTTGGATGAGGACATTAAAATCGATGTTGAATCAATCAAGCGATTTAAGCAGTTTGGAGTTACCCGTTGTTCAAGTCGGACTGGATGCCTGAGAGGCAGAGTGAGAGGTGTGTTTAATCAGCGAGCCACAGGAACCATCAGTATGCATACTCTTCAACATCTGTTGGGGAGACTGAGCACCTATGGGTCTGCCCGAGTGCAATGACGTCAGTTTAGTAACCAATAACTGCAGCATCCAGATCTTCATGCGCAGTTTGGGTTTTTTGTTATGTTTTGTAACTTGCTGTTTGGCGTTTTTATAGTGTGTGGTTGCCATCCCTATTTCGACACCTCATTGTCGTCTTTTACAGCATGTGTTGAGAAGAGACAGTGCTTATATTCTCGGAAACCACACAAACGGAATACAGTGTTAGACCTGTATTATTCCTTGACCAATGGCTTGCAATGGATGATGTGGTCAATATTACACCAACTATATTTTACTTCCAAAACTTCTCGGTTCTCAGTTGAAGCTGTGTTGACCTGAGAGATGTTTGTGCTAGGGAACAAATCCTATGCGGGAATTTTTAACCTGGACCACTCCTCCTTCGGGATCGTTATTTTGATATGTTATACAATCAGACATGTTCTTATGATGAAGTTGACTGTTGTCTAGAGCTCATCTCTGGTGCCATGTAGTTTTCTTCTTCGAACTGTGCATATCAACCATATGCAGTCAGACATGTTCTTATGATGAAGTTGTCTAGAGCTCATCTCTGGTGCCATGTGTTCTTCTTCTGAACTGTGCTTTGACCATTTGCAGTCAGACATGTTTTTGAGTTGACTGTTGTCTAGAGCTCATCTCTGGTGCCATGGAGTTTTCTTCTTCTTCGAACGGTGCATATCAACCATTTGTTCAACATTCTATATTTTTTTTTTTTTAAAAAAAAACCATTTGAAAAACCACCTTGTGATTTGTATGTGATCCTGGTTTGACAACATCAAGAGCTGGTCAGGACAGAGTTTCTCCACACTTGCTTGAAGAATTGAAGACTCATGGCGTGCTTTTTGTGCTGATGTCTCCACAGTGACACTACTAACCCTAACGGGTTATGGGCTTTATTATTCTATGTGATCTGAGCCTAAGAGCGATTGTACATTGTGCCAGTTATGTGCCGACAAGTAGGCCAGCACATTCGATTTTTGCAAATTTTTTTGTAGTCCCTAGCCCCCTACCTCAGTCACGCCTTGTAGGTCGAGTGTTACTATTCTTTGCTTCCTACGAACCCCGGCACCACACAAGCGAAATGGATCTGTGAAAAAGAGCACTTGTTGGCAGTCAGAGTTGGTGCTATTGATCGTGATTGGATCACTTCTCTAGAAGGCCAGTACACTAATTATGAATCACCACAGGCTCACTATCATCTTATCGTTATCATCTCGCACTGACAATGATGTCTGTTGTGTTGTGATCTACAAGTGTTACATGCTACTACTACTATCAAGTGTATCGATCATCTCGTATGTATATGAAAACTGTACTCTTTTAGTAAATACTTTATGATTTAGCTTTGAAATGTTTAAGCCCAAACCCGTACTTTCCTACTTTTAGCCTTCTTTCCCATTTTCTGTTATTTGGCAGTCTGTCCTAAAAAGATGATGTCCGAGTCTACCTTCAAAAGACCTGGTTCACATTTCAGAACAATACGCTACCAAAAAGTCAAAAGAGTTGGAACAGCAGGTTTGTTGTGTTTGATAGATGTCTTGGGTTTTTTGTTCAATCTGACATTTAAGTTTTGTTTCTTGTTTTGAATGCTAGTTCTAGTCACTCAGTGTTGTACAGTAGTTAGTCCTTCCTTTCGTTCACTTGAAATATTGTCTATATATTCAACGTTGTCTCTTGTATGAACTTCACTGTCTTTTGTAGCTCACACAGAGGTCTGTGTATTTTTCTGTCTAGCGTTGTTTCATTGGGGCGGAAAGTTTCCCCCAGTATACCATACTCGGGCAGTCTTGAAGTATGTGCTCTGCAGTCTAATGTGCCTGTACACATGTCTGAATTATCAATCTTGATTTTTGTATACATGTGGCTGCGAGTAAATTTGTATCCGTTCTAAGAACGGTGGTTAGTGAGAAACTTATTACCAATGTTTAGTGGATCACTGCTGCACTATGTTTACTGGTAGCTAAAAGGTGTGATAGTGGATCACTGCTGCTGCACTATGTTTCACTGGTAGCTAGAAGGTGTGATAGTGGATCCCCTGCTTCACTGTTTCACTGGTAGCGAAGGTGTGATAGTGGATCACTGCTGCACTATGTTTCACTGGTAGCTAGAAGGTGTGATAGTGGATCACTGCTGCACTATGTTTCACTGGTAGCTAGAAGGTGTGATAGTGGATCACTGCTGCACTATGTTTCACTGGTAGCTAGAAGGTGTGATAGTGGATCATTACTGCTGCACTATGTTTCACTGGTAGCTAGAAGGTGTGATAGTGGATCACTGCTGCTGCACTATGTTTCACTGGTAGCTGAAGGTGGATAGTAGTTCATTTCCCTTTTGTTCCGTTCCCACCAGTTGAAATTGGATACCTGAGTCTGGGATTACAAATTTAGAATCATGGTTGAACCTACCGTGTTACATCTGTAGTTGGAGAAGGCATGCCTGTATGGTGGAGGACACTGATAAAGAGGAAAGCAAGCTGAAAGCAAAATAGTCACAAGTCCCATACCATGTGCCCTGGCTACTCTCAATTTCAGGTCGCTATAAATCACAGATCGCTATAAATTAAGACAAACATAATAAACCTTTTCCCCAGCACATAAAGAAGGTAAGTGTTACATGAGGAACCTAGCGCTGCAACTCTCACTAACTATTTCGTCTTTTTTTTTTAGTTTCACCTAATTGACTGTGATTGATATCTCTAAACACGGCACCTCACTAAAAATCAAGTGCCATTGGGGAACTCTCACAAATTTTAGAGCTGAACAACAGGCAATTGTGGATGCCTCAAAATCTGCAGCAAAGAAACATCCAAACAACAAATTTGTCTTTCCTTGACTGCTTGTCAGTCCTGCAGGCCACACAAATGGAACCACAAGATAATATGGAAGAGAGCTGACACTACAGCTAAACAAGCTTTTAGAATACAACAAAATTATTCTCCACTGTGGCGTACCAGAAATGAGAGACAGACAGGCTGGCTAAGAAGGAACAAAACTTACAAAACACAAACACACAGTGTCACTACCAGAAATCAAGACACATATAAAAAGAAAGTACAAAGAGGTATGGAGGCAACAAACCCACAGCAAACACCCACAAGATCCCATCAGCAGATTAAACAGAAAACAGCACACAACAATCTTTTGCCTAAGAACAGGTCACTGCAGGCTCAACCACCACATGCACAGAATAAAGCCTGCTCAGATTGCACAGTGTGCATGCCAGACAGAAACATAGACTCCAGAGCACATTCTGCAGTCATGTCCATCATACATACACCAACGAAACGAAACATGGCCTCATGAACAAAGTTTACAGAGCAAGCTATGGGGAACTCTCGAAGAACTCCAACTGACATGCAGCTTCATAGAGACAACCATCTCATAGTTTAAACGAGCATACGAAACCAACACAAAGAAGAAGAAGATATCTCTATACTAAGGAAACATACTAATGAGAAGCAACAGAACAAACATAAGAACCAAGATGGCCATGATTTTAGGAAGATACTTCTTCATCCAAGGCTAGATAAATGAAACACATTATACGGAACAAAAGAACAACTTACAAACACATACAGATACCATTACATAGCATTGGGCCGAAGGGCAAGAGCTCAAATGCCATGAATCATTAAAGAAGACTAGATATAAATCTATGCTTACATGTTCCATGATAAATAATTCTTAAGAATTGTCTAATTGTTCCCAGAATGCCGTTCATCATTCAAGCACAGAGTTGTCAGATTTGACAAGTCCACCTCCCATGTCTTCAAGTTTCCTTCCAACTTTGAAAAACTCAATCAAACTGAAATTAAAGTGGTGTCCATAAGCAAATAATTTTCATGGAGAAAGTTCGGCTGGATAACTTGGATAAGAATTGATTATGTAATCAGGTATAATTGTGTTTATGCTACAGACCTATGTGTGTGTGTATATATATAGTGTTTATTATTAAAAGTTGTGATAACTTAATCTATCATATGTATTAAATAGAATAAAAAAGAAGTGCCTACGCAGAATGTTGGGGGTATAAGATAAGACTGATTTAGAAATTAAGACATCAGAGTAATAGAGGGTAAAAATTATTAATAAACTTCAACAAGAAACTTTAACAAGAAACAGTGAGATCAAGTTCCTAGTCATATCGGAGACTGCGATAAACGTGAGGTTCTGTGTTCAATTTGAGCACGTAAAAAACCTTGGCAGTTCAAAATTGAGAAGAGCAGGCTGGAAAGCCGTGACCCAGGAAAAATTAATTTGAAAAGATAACAAATAAAATCCTACAAAAATATTTTTACCATCTTCAAAATTACATCAGGGACCCTTGCCGGTGCTACAGAGTTTGTGCACTGCAGCTGAGATCTTCCTGTGTAAGAAGGAGATTGGAGCACACATGGTTTTCTCACAGAAGTGCAATGATGATGGTCCTGTCAATCAATGAACAAGAAACAACAATTTAAATGGTTCGCCAACATAAGCAGAGCGTCAAAGACAATGCTACTCCAGATATATTAATTCACAGTGGTGGTATAATATTGTTCGACTGTAACAGCTCTCATGTCGACCCATTCTCAGTTGGACACCAGGAAAAGCACTGGAAAATAAAGGCGGACAGCGTGATGTTGACCACATCACACTTCGTGTTTCAGCTGTCATTGAAAAATTTGTACCTAACACTGTATTATCCAATATACCACATGGTATTAAAAGGGAACCTTTACCTACTTTTACTTAGATACAGTAGATACATGAAAAAAGGTCATTCTAAAGAACTAATGAAAGACATCATGTATGAAGAGCGCACAAGAGCTTGTTCAAGACATCTCTTCTTAACCTAATGCTGTGAGACAAAACAGTATTCGAAAAATGGGACAAAAAGATTATTATTGGTATATAACCATGACTGAGTTGAGGACAAAACTATTATTGATTACGCTAAGAAAGTCATATTCATTGACCAGTTGTTGTTCGAACTTTGTGTCATGTTTTAGCCAGACTTGTACACAATTGTTTATCTTATGCAAAACAGCAAAAAACCTCTTTACCAGTTATATACTTCAAGACCGCATCGAATATGATATACTGAGACAAACTCACTGACATAGTGAAACAACACTGGACAGAAAACTACATGGATCTCTGTGTGAGCTACAAAAGACAGTGAAGTTTATACAAGCGAACAAAAGGAAAGAAGGATAGAAACAAAGAAAATCCAATGATGGACAGCTGAATGTGTTATGGATATAAAATATAGGAAAGAAGAAAAAACCAAAATTAAACAAGGATATTTATATATGGAGGAAAACTCACTGATCTAGTGAAACAACATTGGAAATAAAACTACAATGATAAAACTATATGTGAGTTGCAAAAGACAGTGAAGTTTAGACATGATAACATTGAATATAAAGACAATATTTCAAGCATACAAAAGAAGAAACAGCAAGAATATTCAAAAGTTGACCAAGAAATACAAAGATGTATTTAACAACAAATGAATGCATACTTATAATAAAGTATTGCTGCAGCAACTCGAGAGTTAGAACTGCTCAAAGAAATAAGAGTTAGATAAATATAGTATTTTGTTCACATTAAAAAGAACAAGCTGATGATGAAAAAGTCATCTTAGAAGGAAAGACTGAGGATGGCTGGACAAGAGGAAGATAGTATCAAAGGATTGACAACCAACATTCTGTCTGTCTTGTCAAAGTGAATGAGTAGTATGAGGAAATGACACATACTCTAGATTTGTTTGCCTCTACTGCTACCATGTTCAAGTCTTTTATCACATCCATCTTCTCATTTGTTGCCACTGGGAAGGAATATGCACGATGTGTGGAGCTTCTACCCTAGTCTTTGTTCTTTCTGCACACTAACATTTGTTTAATGTCAGTAGACTCTCCTAGGTAATCCAGGTTATCTTGCATTAAGTTACAGCTAACAGCATGAATTTTTTTTTTTTAAATATGTGTTACATAAACTACAATGAAAATCTGATATAGTATTTAGAACAGTTTAAGCACTATGTGCCATTCTTCTTGTGATTGCTATTTGGATGATGGTATGTCTGATGTGTTCTTGTGATGAAGAAAACTGTTGTCTGGAGCTCATCTCTGGTTGACGGTGTGTCTGATGTGAACTGTTGTCTGAAGCTCATCTCTGGTTGACGATATGTCTGATGTGAACTGTTGTCTGAAGCTCATCTCTGGTTGATGGTATGTCTGATGTGTTCTGTGATGAAGAAAACTGTTGTCTGAGCTCATCTCTGGTTGACGTATGTCTAGTGTAAACTGTTGTCTGAAGCTCATCTGGTTGCTGGTATGTCTGATGTGTTCAATGATGAAAAACTGTTGTCTGGAGCTCATCTCTGGTTGACGGTATGTCTGATGTGAACTGTTGTTTGAGCTCATCTCTGTTGACGGTATGTCTGATGTGTTCTATGATAGTAAACTGTTGTCTGGAGCTCATCTCTGGTGCTGTGAGTTTTGAATTTATAAAACTTATATGCGAGGCTTAGTAGGTCAATCAACAGCTAAAGTTTTATCTTTATAATTGGACGGTATAATCGTAATTTAGAAGCATGATATCTGATACTATAGTTTCTGGTGTCCTTCTGGCCTAGTATCATCCAACTATGTTCCGTTAGGAATGCTGAATTGAAAAAACAACTGAATATCAATGTGTTAACCTGCAGCCCTCTCTTTCATTGGAAACGGACATGAAGAAGGAGTATTCTAGGACATCTTCTTCCGTTATGAATTCAGGCATAGTCAGGGTGCCTGGTATGATGCTTCTAACTGATGTTTGTGTGAAGGCCTGCTTTCCTTATTACCAGTGTCCACCACAACACAGGCACTCCTTCTCCAACTTCAGACGTTCCTAGGACAGCTATACTAACAAGTCTTAAAATTTCAACTGAACATATCACATACAAAGAAAGTAGAACATTCTGTACATGTATGTTATGTGTACTCAACATTCCATATATTCTATATGTAAGCAATATTAGTTGATTGTTTCCATGAATCTTCTCATAAATTTCAATTTTCTCATGTTTTTGTCATGACAAAATATAAACATATTATGTGATTGTTCTGTAATATTCAAATGCTTTTCTTTTTAATATAAACTGCAATACTTCATGATTTAGTTTATCTTTTTGCAATTTGTATAATTTTGTTACTAGAGTCTACCCTATACTCAAATTGAGTTTTTCCTACTCTATACTCATCATTTGATTTTTCTTGCATGTTGAAGATAACAAAGACAGCTTGTGTTTTACACAGGAAGTCAAGGTCTGGAAACATACTGGTCAATGCCTTGCTTCACCTTCCCGTAGTGCACATCAATACAGATTTGTCTGGCTAACATAGTAAGGTTCAATATGATCTCTGCTATGATGAAGCCTCTGAACATATATCATCTGCTTAGGGATAAACTCTTTTCTGCATGCCTCAAAATTATTGGTCAATTTTGCAAATTTCTCTTGATAAAGACAATCTAGATTTTGTTCATTTCCCACCATCAATTTGAATCAAGCAGTTCTATAGGGTTTCTTCTTCAGTGATCTCTGGTCATTGGTTAGTCCTGTGGACCACAAACTGGGCAGTTAGCTTCAGGTTTCCCATAGTTTAGTTTTTAGTTTGACTGGTGTGGCCACATTTCACTTCTCAGCTCACCCATGAGGGACAGTTTTGCAGGACATGCTCCAGTGTCTGTTCCGCCTGCTGACACTAGCAGAGAGCTGTTTGACTTATTCCTAGTCTATGTAAGTGTTTGAGTCTGCAGTGTCCATGAAGTAGTTGAAATATAATGACAGGTTTGTTCTGCTTAGGTCTTTGAGGAACTCTTTTCAATAATCATAACCAGTGTTTGTCTTCCAGTCTACTGTATATTTTCTCTGTATGAGGATTTGGAAGAAAGTTTTAAAACTTATCCTGTCAAAAGGGTTGTAGGGAACCGACCAGCCTGAAGTTGAATTACAAATTCACTGCATGTCACAAGGAATAAGTGAGCTAACTTGTAGTCACTTGAATATCAAAAACAAACTCAAATTTATTTAATGTTATCAAAAACATGTGTTATTATTTATTTAATCTTTTACAGAAATAATTCAGTGTATTTATAGACAAAAGCGAGATTACAGAGTACAAAACCAAAATTCAGCTACATATTGACCAAATGACATTTATAAAGATACAAAGGATACAGAATATCCGACTGTGTCTGTGATGCCAGGTGTATAGGGCCAATCATCTCTATTCCATTTGTTCTGTTTCCTATATTTGATAAAGACCTTTTGATTGAAACTGCCTGTATTTCATTTGTGTACTTTGTAAGACTACCATACTTGTTTGTTAAATATTCTGCCTTTGATACATAGTTTTACTGCAGTCTTTCTTTATATTAATATTTCAAGAGGACCGAAACAAACAAATCATGGAGAAAATAGAAATTGAAATAACATTATTGAAAGATTTTGTTTAAGAAACAGACAAATAAAATATGTTAGGCGCATACTAGAGATACAGCACTATGCTGAAAACCATAATAGAGGGAAATAGTACAGACATGAGCAAGATTGGTATAACTGGGAAGAAACCACTGAGAGTTGGACAAAGAGCAGTTTAAAAGAATGAACCAATATGGCAAGAGACAGTAAATGTTATAGATCTATTACAATCGACCATTGATGTAAAGATAACTGATCTGAATGTATGAATCAAATTTCAGAAAAATTAACATGAAAATCCAGTACAGTTGATACAAAATAAAAGGCTGTCCACGCTGCAGTGATCCTGGATGAAATAACAGAGCGGTTTTAAAAACCATCATTTATAAAGCACAAACAAAAAAGCGGTTCTAAGACACTATTTATTACATAAATATTACACTATTGACACTGTGAGGCATTAACAGAATTAGAGGAAAACAAACAGGAAAAATACAGAATATTTCAGCAGGGAAAACAAAGATGTCAAATTTATATCATTTTTTTCCATTAAATTATCCATGTCATTTTTTTGTTTGTTTGGAGAGTCACTTACTTTCTGTGATATTGAATCCATAATCAAAACTTCTTGTCATAATATAGATGTTAATCTATTACTTACTTTCATTTTTATATTGACTTTTGCCACCATGTTTTACTGCAACTTTACTTATTTTCATTATTATGTTTTATAGTTCTTTATAAGTAAGTTATGTTTGTGATGTCAGCAGTTGTATTACTGACTACATGCTTATCTATAAGTTATACCATAACATGTGATTTATATCAGCCAAATGTAAACGTATACAAAAGCAGTATTTAAGTGGGAGACAAAGGGTTCAAGAAGAAGTGGGCCCCTAGGAAACCCTGATATGAGCTATGCTGAGAGAGGCAAGAAATTTCTGACTCAATTCCATGGAAGAGATTGTACGAGTTGAACAGCACAGAGTGGTATGGAGAAAAATTACGTCTATATAACGTATAAGTGCAGGAAAATATGTATCTATTGTAAATGCGGGGAAAAATGTGTTTCATACGGAAGAGATTTAATTGGATAATGTTTTCTCTCATGATCTTGTTTAGTCTTCTTCTTGTTTACGCGCTGTAGGTGTAGTTACCCTACATGTTGCTCAGCGACTCTATGAGCATGATCAGATCAAGACCGGTTATGTACAGAGGCAGTGGATGCAATTAATACAAAATGGACAACCCAGATACTTCCATCATCTTTGCCCTGAGGTGAAGGGCAATGAGAGACAAAATGCGCTGGGGGCAATGCTATGATTGAGAATGGTCTTCTATGGGCAGAAGCAACATCATCAACGCTCTCAGAAAAACATATGCTCGAAGATTTAAACGCGAAGATAAATGGTATTTTTATCTGGTTGCAAGTTGTACATACCAATAGGTGCCACAAGACGGAAAACCATGAGAGAAAACCCAGTAGATACATCAATCAACACAGAACAGGAGTTGTTAGACTAAACACACTGAGATACATGCTTGGGTGGAGATCAGAGCCATTATGGACATGTGTGGTGAAGATGATCCTAAAATGAACAATGAAGGTGTAGTTAGGATGACTAGTATGTCCCCTCTGACTTATTTTGGAAAAGGCTTGCTTTCCTTGTCATCAGTGCCCCTTGCCATTCGGGCGAGCCTTCTACAACTTCAGATATCTTGTTTAGTAAATGCAAACTTGTGAGCTGAAGGGTAAAGGATCTATCTTGTCCAGTCACTAAATTGATGTTACTGGTGGATGTTTGTTGCCATATGTCTGTGATACTTATATAAGTAAACAAATATATATATATTGTTTGTTACAACCATCATCTAGTTGCTGAAACCTGTTTATAGCTTATTCTAAAACAATAAGTCATCTAACTGTACTAAATTCTTCATTTTCATCTGCTCTACATCAACCATTTGTTAAACCACTATTTGTGTTCTTTATAAGATTTGTGCTTAGGGCATGGAGTTTGTTGTGCCAGTTAGAAGCATGTAGACCAGCACATCTGGTTTCTGCAAACTTTTATTAGTTTGTCTCTCCAAGTTGCCGAAAAAACAACCTGAGGGAAGATAATCTAGACAAGCCAGAGCCCCATTAGTCTTGGACCTCACGGTCAAATTTCATAGTCTAAACCACTGGGAGGTGGGTTTGACTTGTATGTTCTATGTGTCTTCAGCAGGATACTAATTTTCACTTTTTTGCCCTTACTAAAAAGACTAGTCAACCCCAACTCTGCTGGATGCATAGCCAGGCGCACAGTACACCTTGTAAACTAACTGTACAGAGGACAACAGAGAATACTCTGGATGGCCCCAAACGTATTGGGAAAAAGTCAACTGAACTTATTGTCGTACTAAGATATTTGTAGATCTGTGATCAGTATGCCAGTCTGCATGGCTCATGATGATGATGATGATTTCTCATGTTGATATCTTCAACTTCTGCTATACGACTACTCCGTTTTGTGTTATAAACAGTTCGGTGTGCTTGAGGTCTTCATTTGTTCCCCTGAGCTGGTTGAAAAAGAACACACCACCAAAGGATAAGCACCTGAGCTCAATTGGTACTGAAGGTTGTGCACATACACCGGTCTTGGTGTTAGGCTGTTTATATATCACATTAGAATGATAAAACGGCCTTAAGAACGATCTGGAAGCGAAGATCTGTTCCCCATAGTTTGTTTTGTAGAGTTGTTTCTGTTGTCCAGTTTTCCATTCTCACACTGCTCAGGATCTACTCAGGATGTGCACAGGGGACTGCTTTGGTGCCCCACATGTTTGCTGAGACCTATTCTGTGGAGGTGTGCTCTGAGACCACAGTGTCCCATTCTAAGTCTGAAGACGGACATTCCACTAATTTTATTAATATAATGTACATTTATCAACTTTTTGTTAGTAATAACTTTCACGATTTGCTCTACTTAACATTTGATTTTCTAGATTGCTTCCCCTGCTTATTTTTCATGATGTATCATTCTTTGTTATTGTCAACGAAAGTCAACTAAAATCAAATATAATATGAATTTAACAAATGTTCAACTGACACTGACTTGTGTTTGTTTCGATTTGTTTTAATATTGTAAACATGTTT
>JADZMA010002482.1:0-11909 GCA_020796225.1 Arion vulgaris
TAGGATGAAAGCATTCTCTGAGTGTTTCGAGAGTGGTATGCGTTTACCAGTGAGTCATTTGTTGTGTCAGTGGTGTTGTGTGAGGAACTATAGAGTAGTTTTAAATTTGTCAATACACTTTCGCTTATCATCCGGTGTATACAACGAAAACATTTTTAAAGCCTGATCGGCAAACAATTTTCGGGAATTTTCTATAAGAACTCTGGTCGGGAAATGCTCCATTATCACCAATAAGGTAAAGCCGCAAGCTATTAACACATTTTATCGCCTACTAGGGCGAAACTTCGAAGTTGGTCAGCTGTCATACCTACCACCATACTCCCACAGGCACTTTCCACTGGCACGTAGCTCTTTATTTTGCTAACTATGTGTACTTAAAATTGGGTGTATTATGAAGCATTATCTGTGATATAGTCAAGATCTCTCAACATACACTGTACATTATCCACAGAATATCCCAGTCTCTTACACTTAAGATAATATCCTGTTTGTATGGTTACATAAGTAAGGATGCTAGTTCACACAAAACTCCACTCTTTCTCTCTCTTTCCTTCCCATTCTTCTTCAGAAAGCTCTATAACCACACGTTAACCACTCTGTGTGATCTGAGCTTAAGAGCGATTGTACGTTGTACCAGTTATGCGCCTACAGTAGACCAGCACATCCCAATTTCCGCGACTCTTTTTGTTACTAGTGTAGAATCCTGAGCCGCTACACTCAGTCGCTTCTTACGACATGCCTTGTAGGTCACAGTGGTACTATTCTTTGCTTCTTGTGTGGGCCCCGGTACCACACGGGTTCCTTCCATTCAAACCTTGAAATGGGAGTTACAATTTCTCACTAATATTTATAGTGAGTTGTAACTCTTATTTTCACATGGGTCTCTGTGGCGGAGAGGTTACGTGCTCGTCTCTCATTGCCCAAGGTACGAATTCGCTCCATCGTGAAGACATCTGGATATTTTCCCTGAGATCCCTGATCTCAGAGTGTATCTTGATCGAGTTCCTAGTCATATCGGAGATGGGCGATGAAACGTAGGTCCCGTGTTCAATTTGAGCATGTAAACAAATCCTTGGCTGTTCAAAATCGAGAAGATAAGGCTGGAAAGCCGCTGCCTGGGAAAAGATTAAAAATAAAATTCTTACATAAATATATTTACCATCTTGAAAATTACATCGGGGACCCTCGCCGGTGCTACGAAGTTTCATGCACTACAGCTGAGATCTTCCTTCCTTCCCTTCCTTTCGTTCGCTTGAAATATGTCTATATATTCAATGTTGTCTCTTGTATGAACTTCACTGTCTTTGTAAATACTGAGAGGAACCGTGTAGTTTTATGTCGAGTGTTGTTTCGTTAGGCCAGTGAGAGTTTGCCTCAGTGTATCATGTTTGAGGCAGTCTTGAAGTATGTGCTCTGCAGTCTGGTTTGCCTGTCCACATGTACACATGGCTGAATTGCCAATCTTGAATTTTGTATACATGTGGCTGCAGACCGATTGTGTCTGTTCTAGCTAAGGCGCAGAATCACAACTTGTTCCAATCTGCTCATATTATAGTAATCGTCTTGTGTTGGTATTTGTGGCTTTCTCATTGATTTAATCATCCTTTTCTTTTGGTGGTAGGTAACTGGCACATCCGGTTGCTCTCCTGCAGCACCTTCCTTGGCCAATCGGTCTGCTGTTTCATTTCCTGGTATTCCACAGTGAGAGGTATCCACTGCAAGACAACCCTGCGCTGCTTGGACAATTTAGACAGTGGGGTCTGTAGACCTGGCAATTTTCTGGACTGGAGTGCTTGGAGTGCTGATTTTACATCAGTCAAAAATACAACAGGTTGAGGATCGGGTCTGGTATTCAACAGTTTTTCAGTTGCCACCTTGATTATGAATTTCATCATAATTGTAGACAGAATTTCCCCCGTTGTACTTTAATCGCATCTCTAGCGTTGTTTGGGTATTCTATGTACCCTCCTGCTCCTCCATTCTTCACTGCATTTTCTGCTGACCCATCCGTGTATGCGGACCCAGAGGGTCATGTGGGTATTCTTCATCAAATAAACTGAGAGTGACTGTCTTGCGTTGTATGCTGTTCTGTCATCCTTGTCGAATATTCCTTTCACTTCTGTCTGGATACCACATACTTCCTGGTTCAGTCTCACTCTCTCAAGGGTTTGCTCTGGCACATACTTTGAGGGGAATGCCAACTTTTGGGTAGGTCTGAGGTTTGCCTATTCAGTCTTTTGGCCTGGTGAATAAAGCTGCTTCTTTTCAGCCCTTACAATGCTAGATTTCACGGAATCTGTTTTCCATTGGGTGGCAGCTGTCTCAGAAACTTTTCTGCCTAATCATCACTTTTGTATCTGCGTTCTCTCAGTGCTTGTATTCCCCCACTCTTTCCATCTCCACTATTGGTGTTGTTTTCATTGCTCCTGTGATGACCCGAAGCGCCTGGTTTTGCACCTTATCCAGTTCTCCTAATGTGGTATTTGATGCTGGACACCATACAGCTGACCCATATTCAAGGTGTGGTCGTATGCCCTGCTGATAAATATTTTAAAGTATTTTTGACTGGCGCCCATGTGGTTCAAATTTTCTCAGGATGGCTAACTTCTCTGGCCTTTGCTGCTGCTTTGTTGATGTGCTGCTTCCACGTCAGTCTATCATCGAATGTAACTCCGAGATAGGTGGGTTGCTTGTCTTCTCTTAGCAGTTCTCCATTTATTTTAATGGTGCCAGCTTTTTGTTTGGGAGAGAGAGTAAAGAGTGTAGTGCTGCACTTATCTGTGTTGATGCTGACACACCATCTGTTTGCCCATGAGGTTAAGGCATCTACAGCTCTTTGTATCAATTTGGTGGCCACTGTTGCATACTCATTTGTGCACCATATTACCAGATCATCAGCGTACATTGCAACTTTTACTCCCTGTGGTAACTCAGCAACCAGGTCGTTGATGAAAATCAAGAAGAGTGTGGGGAACAATACTCCTCCTTGAGGGACGCCATGACGCAGTAGAACTTTTTTTACTCTTGAGTCCATCTAGATGCACTCTGGCTTTTCTGTTATGTAAGTATGCTTTTATCCATCTGTACATCCTACCCTTTATTCTACTATTTCTCAGTTTCTTCAGCAGTCCTTCTTTCCAAACCTTGTCAAAGGCTTTCCTTAGGTCTATCCATGTCGCTAGTACCAGTTTCTTATCTTGGAACGCGTCCTCAATCTCCTGAGAAAGGTACGTTGCTTGGTCTTCAGTAGAGTAGCACTGCCTGAAACCTGCCTGCTGTGACACAAGAATGTTTTCGCTTTCAAGATACCACTGCAGTCGGAGATTGATTATACGTTCCATTGTTTTGCAGAGACAACTTGTAAGACTGATCGGTCGGTAGCTGGAGGCAGAAGAACTATCTTTTCCAGGTTTCGAGAGCGGTATCATGATTGCTTCTCTCCAGGTCTGTGGAACTTGACCCAAGATCCAACAATTATTGTAAATCTGCAGTAACTTTGTTTTTGCTGCAGTTCCTAAGTTCTTAATCATCTCATTGGACACTCCATCAGCTCCTGGTGATTTTCTCAATTTTAATTTGGATATTGCTAGTTCCAGTTCTTTAAATGTGATTGGGGTCTTCATCACTTCAGGTATTGTTTCGTCTTGCTCTACATTTTGCTTTTTCTCACGAATCTCTCGCTGTTTCGTTGTGCTAATTTCAATATTGCTGTCTTTAGCAAAGGAGTCTGCAAAATGATCAGCTGCCTGTTTTCCTGTGAGGATGTTTCCATCTTTGTTTAATGCAATCTTTGGATTTCTCCTTGTACCTTCATCATTAAGTTGTTTTACCAGCTTCCACAGCTTCCTGGTATCTCTTTCAAAGTTTAAGGACTCTGTTTTTCCTTCCAGCTCCTCCGCCTGGCCTGCAGCTTGGCCCTTTGAAATATAGCCTTGGCATGCTGATATTTGTTGTGGTGTTCTTGGCATGGAGTGGTCTCTGCCTGCTTTCGTGAAATTTCTACATTATTGTGCAGTAGTTCCAATTCACTGCTCCAGTAAGGTGTGTAGTGCTTTCGAGCCCCTCTAGGAATTGTTTCGCAGGCAGCCTGTTTTATGCATCGGCTGAACTCATCAACTACCTTGTTGATGTCCTTGTCAGTAGATAGACCTAGTGTCAGTATACTGGTGCGATGCTTATACATTGTCCAATCTGCCTTCTTGTAATTCCACCTAGATAGAGTGCTGCTCTCCTGATGGGTTGATTTTCAACAGTGAGAAATACTGGCCGATGGTCGCTGCCTCCTAGCTGTTTCCCAACAACACGTGTAATGTTCCATTCCAGGTCTGAGGAGTGGAATGCCAAGTCTGGTGTAGAGGTGGTGTGCCATGATCTGGAGTAGAAGGTTGGCTGATCTTTGGGCTGATTGACAAGGATTAGTTTGTTGTCATCCTGCCAGTTTTCAAGCTCCCCCCTTTGTCCATGTGATCACCCCCGGCTCTGTGAGTGACTTTAAGCCCCCGCACCCCTGAGTCTTTCCTTTGTTGGAATTGTGACCAGTCCCGGGGGTCCGGAAAAAGTAGTTGTTTAAAATGAAACCTGTCTTGCCCGCCCCAAGATGCGGCATCTTATTCTGCACCCTCCGTACCCCTAAAACCCGACGTGGTGATGGCCAAAAAGTGTCAGTACTCCCCCCTTTCTTCTTTTTTTTCGGTCGTCGTGCACAAAACCCCCTGACTTTGGCTGCCTTCCCATTCAGGTGGTCCCCCAAACGGGCATACATTTTACTTGTTCTTCTTTTTTGGGATTTTTTTCAAGTTCTATTTTTTTGCTGTAGCCATTTTTTTTGCTGTTCACCCCCTCAGCTTTCCCAAAGTGCTTTTTTTAAAGAAATTGGCCGGGTTGCCCATTCTCATGCCTCCTGGCTCCACAGGGAAAATGAGGACATCCAGAAGCGGGGGGCCCTTCGGGTAGGGGGCCCGGCACTGCCTCCCCCTGAGTGTCCGCCCGGGGCAAAACACCATATCTTTTTAAATACATAGACATTTTTTAAAAGGATGCGTGGAAACCCCAATTGCTATAGTGCGCCTCTTGGCGGGTTTTTGCCCCCGACTTCAGCACTCTTACTGCTAGAAAGACTGTGGGCCCCAACTCGGGGGATAGAAAAATTTAAAAGAAGTAGGGAGAAAGAAAAAAAATGCCCCCCTCAAGAGAGGAGGGCTGCCATTTAACCCATAGTTGGGGGATGGGTTGGTTGCAGGAGCTTTTTCCACTCCCCGGGGGTTTTCTCCCTGTCACCTTATGGGGCCCCATCCTGTTCCCGCCTTTTGGTCTGGCCTTTTCCCCCAGTCTGTTGGTTTGGTTAGACCTGCCGGGATTTGGGGAACCCCATTTCCGACATAGCCCGGGGATCACCAGGCCCAAAACCCCCCAAACCACGATAAGGTAGGTTTAATCTGGGGGGTCGGGCCCTTTTTTATTTTTAAAGGAATCATCCCCCCTTTTACTAAAAACGTCTTAACAGTAAGAATATTTTAAACCCTTTTTTTGTTTTGAATGGGAAAAGACATTAAATTTAAATCAGGCCCCATTTTTTGATCTATTCCTTTTACAATAACTCTCCTTTTTTAAAACTTTTTAATAACGGGTTTTTATGAAGTTCTTCTGCTAAGTCACTACTGAACCTTGAGGCTTTTTTTTGAAAATTTACCATTGAGTACCAAGCCCCTAGCAACCTTAGTTTTAATAATATTAAAAAAATTCCTTTTCAAATTTTTCCCAATATAGGTTTAAAAAAATATTTAAATTTTTGAAAAATTTTTTTATCACAAACTTCATTTCTAGTTTTTCTATCTTCTTTTTAAAAGTAACATATATCATGATTCTGCAGTTTATCTACTCTTTTTGGGTTTCCCCATTCCTGGGGTGTAAAATCAGGAGGATTTCCTTTATGGATCTTTCAATTTTTTTCTTTAAATTATTTCCCTGGTCCTGAAAAATTATGCCCTGGTAAATGCAATTAAAATGGAATTTTTTAAATTTAAAAAGTATTTAGATCCCCTTGAAAGGGATTTAATAAATTTATTTTTAAAATTCCACTTTATACTTTTTCCTTTTTTAAATTTTTCCCGATTTTTTTTTATTTTTAGTTTGTATTAAACCGAAGTATCTGTTTTCTTTTTACACTTTACAAATAAAAATTTCTTCTGTCTTTTTAATTTTTTAAAAATGAAGTAGGAAATATAAATTCCCAAAATGAACCTTTTTTAAATTTTTAATTTTAAAGATGTTTTAAAAAATTAAAAAATACCAAATTTTAGAGGAGTTTTTATAAAAACAAAATTTCCAAAACCCAAAAAAAGAAAAAAAAATTGGAATATCAAAATTTTAGAGGGGATCTTCGTAAAACAAAAGGAACACTTTGGACTGCTTGGTATAAAAAAAACCAATGATAAGATATATTTTGATAGTTTGGTATTCAACCACCATTAGAATTAATGATTTCTTCGTAAAAAACCGGGAATATACAATATTCTACTGAAATAAAACCCCTTTTTAATACAGTAATTTATGGTCATTTTTTTTTATATTTTTTAAAAAGAACTAACTAAGGGTAGAAGTTTTCAAGAGAAAATTTTTTTTTTTAAATTAGTAAAATGTCTGTAGATTTTTTTGGTTCCTCAGATTATGGTGAGGATCAGCACCCTCATTTGAACCAAAGGGAAGTTATGTTAAAAACCCGGATGATTTAAAAATGTAGGATTTAAAAAAAGGACAAGATGGTGATTTATATTGTTTCAAGCTTGAAGATCTTTATATGTTAGAACAGAAGTCCTTTTACAAAATTTTTTGCTTCTTTTCCCCCCTCGGCAGGCTTGTTATCCCCGGGGAGCGGGAATTTCAGAAGCTAAAAACCCAAAATGGGTTTACAACGTATGCGTTGTATTGTTTAACCATTCTCATCTTCTTACGGGCTTGGACCCCTCACAGTCCCTACTTCTACAGCTTTTTACAATTTCAACCAATATCCTTTACCCCTTTTTCTTTTATTATCCATGTTCTTAACAGACAACTACATGAATTTATGTGCACTCATCACCAACAAAAACTTAACCTTTTTTCCCCCTTTAAACCTTTCCCACCACCCCTTTTCAATTGTCCACAGATCTTCCCTCCCACACGGGTGGTTTGCATCCCCCAGACCTTCCTTATCGGACGGAAGTGTTTTTAAATAAGGGTCTCAAGTTTTTTCCCTCCCCCGACCCACCATTGACCCCTACCTTTAAGATGTACCTTTTCACCGTGGGCTTAGGGCTGAAATTTCATTTTCCCAAAACCGGGTTGACACTGCCCAATGTCATGACACGAGTATGTTCGCTAAATATTCTACTCCAAAAAATGATTGGAAAAACCCCGGTGTCTCCCCAAAGCCTTGGGTCTCACATCAAGAATACTTTACCGTAGTTCTCCACCCCAAACCCCGGGGATTTAACATGTCTCCCTCCCAGTTTCATGCTCTATCACACCTCCGGGCGACGTGGCATTGAAACAAACCCTGAAAAGGCGGGGAGTAAAGTGGTATGGGCAAAAAAACTATACCCCTTCCCGGAAGGCCGCAACCAATTCCGACACCCCAAATTTTATAAAAAATAGTTCTTCTGATGAACACTATCTAACAATAGTAAAATCCGTACGTAAAAAGGGGAAAATTGCCTCTTGGGCCTTCCCGGGGGCATCATCACTTTTGTCATCGATAGCTGTTTAGGAAAACCCGCCTTTTTATTCCCCAAAATTTTAAACCGAACAATCCGGGGAGGCCCCTCTTTCTGTTTCTTGTCCTACGGAACATATCTCCGAAATTTTTTGATAGTATCTTCAATCCTTTGTCACCCTTAATTTCCTTCATTTTGAAAAAAATACGAACCCACCCTTTTCTGTTTTTTTTGTCCTTTGGGTTTTTGCCTGGAGGGCCCCGTCTCTTCCTCCTTGATGTGTGCTCATTGGCACCTCCATACCTCATTCCGGGGGACTTCCAAAAATTCCAGTTTTTTGACAAAAACCAACCCCCTTGTCTCCACCTCGGCTCTCCTTCGTCTTGGGGGAACTAGTTCTAACTCTCAACTCCTTTCAGTTCAATGACCAGTTCTTTGGGTGACCCGTGGGGTCGCCATGGGACAAAAAGGGACCCCGTTATGCTTGTTTTATTCATGGGTCATCTTGAGCACCAGTAGGAAATTCCCAAAGAGGCCTCTTCCCCTGTTTTATCATTAAAACATTGATGGTTTTAGGGATTACCGATATGCCTGAAGCCAAAATTTTCCCCTTATTAATTTCATTAATGTCTTCAATCCCCAAATTCCGGGTTTTCCTCTACATCTCTACCCCCTTGTGTCCTTTCGACATCACCTATCACTATCAGCCTATCCACCATTCTTTCAGTATACTCGGGCCCACTGATGCACATAGTTTTATTCTTTATTTCTTCCCATTCCCCAAGGGGTTTTGTGACTCTTTACCATTTTTCTCAACCCTTTCGCCTTTGTCGCCTCTGTAGCGAGGGCGACGATTTTTTCAAAAAACTCCCGGGTGCTGGATTTCTTTTTTTAAAGGGTTTTACCCGGGTAATGCCTTTCTTCGCTATGGGGGCGCGTTCAGCAAATTTCCCAAACAGGCTCTCTCCCCGCCAAAACTTCCAACCCCGACAGGGTGAAACTTGTCTTAACTTTCCACCTCATGTTCCCTTGTGAAGAAAGTCTTTTTCCGTCATTTTTCCATTCTTCCCGTCTGATCCCGAACACGTTCAACCCCTTCCCAAAACTATACTTGGGGGGCGTTCAGGGGACAGAAGCCAAAAATATGTTGGTTCCGTCGCCTCAAGCCCAAATCCAGAGTCATTTTGGGGCCATCCGGGTGGGCCTTGGGGTTGGGAAAAATTTTTGCTTTAAGAACCCCCCCCGGTGTCTTTTCCAAAAAACCACGTTCGTTGTTGAAGACAGTTTTAAAGGGGAGTTCCGTAATATTATTCAATTTTTTCCCCCCAAACGGTTCAACAAAGGGTTATATTGGGGGAAACCGGCGGGGGACTAGGACCGATTCGCCCCCTTTCGCGATATCGCCAATGCCTTGACCCCGCCCGGGACCTTTCCCTATACCCCAATTCAGGGCTTGCGATGTCCGGGGCACAGCCATCCGATCTGTTCTCGATGATCGTAGTCGATTTGCTCTGGGGAATCGGTTGATTTCTTTGTATGGTACCTTTTGGGCCACGCGGCTCAAGTATTACATTCTTATGCTTCTTTGTACTTTCTCTTCCCATGCTTTGTAAAAACTATTGGGGATATGTTCAGAGGGGTTTCATAGGGAGGAGAAAGAAATGTTCGGGCCCCCGGGTGGGGGGGGCCCCCGCCTCTAGGGTAAATTGTCATAGTCATAAACAAGGGAAACCCAAATTTGGGAGGTGGGTAATAATTTTCCCCCCTTTTTTTTATTGAGGTTAGGGGCCAAAGGGCATGTTTACTAATTTAATTTTAAATTGGGGGGTTTTCCTGGGCTCATTAAAAATTTAAAAGTTTTTATTTTTTTTATAGGGGTTTTTTGTGTGCCCTTTTTAATAAAGAAAACTTAAAGGGTTGAACAAAAAAAAACAATTAAATTTGACTCATAACCCAAAAACAAGTTTTCCCGTTCGTTCAGTAGTTTTTTCGCCGGGAAAATTAGGGTTTTAAAAAAAATGCAAGTGGGCGTATGAAATATTGTTTTTAAGACCCGGCAGATCTGGGGCCTAAAAAATTTCCCTGTCATTCACGTTTTTTTTAGAAACTGTTTTTTACCCCGATAAAGTCCCAGGGTAAGAGGGAGGCCCAAAGGGTTAAACAGAAAACTTGGAAAACTTGGGAAAGGGGCCGCAACAAAAAGCCCAAAAACAGAGCTGCATAATTGTACAGAGAAGCACACAAAGGACACAAAAGTAATTTTGTATTTTTTGCTAACTTTGAATGTTTTAAATTCCCCTTTGATTTTATTATTATTTTATTTTTCATAGCTAATTTTATGTTTCAGTGAGAAATTAATTTTTAAAATAGTTTCTATCATTTTCGTTTTCAATGAATTCAAATGTTTTAAATCAGAGTTATAGTCATGTTAAGTGGTTAAATTACGAAGCACCCTGTATATAATATATCATCATGAGTAAATTGTTATATCATAAAACGCTGTCCAAACTTTCACATTTATATGTTATATTAGTAGAAAGTAGAAGAATTACATTTATTTGTAAATTCATTTCTCTTCCCAGATTGAGATAGACATCATGAGCAGCAGAGCCAGAGATACGTCGACATTACCTTCTGGAAGTGCAAAGCGTAAAGCACAAGATGAAAGGAAAAATATAACCAAGTTCTTGTATAAAAAACACAAGCTGTCTGAATTTTTAATGTCGTGTGTAATGGTGCTGAATCCAAAGAAATCGAAGCAGAAAATATAGAAATCGCGTCTCACAGTATAGTAGATGAAGATAGTGATATAGAACAATCATCATTACCAATATTAAGATCAACAACTCTTCACGATTTTGACACATTTTCCACAAGACAAACTGAAGTCAAAGTACGCAAGTCCTCAATTTAGCCATATCATTTTCAAGCCAAAGAGAGGCCCGAAAGCAGCACATGCTTCAATGTAGCAACATCTTCTACAAGCCAAAGCACAACGAAAATAAAATGTACTCCAACGATATTGGTGAATGGCCAATCAACTAGTCGAGATTATTGGATTGCGAAAGGAAACGTGAAGTGCAACATATGAACAGTGATTTCTTGTCTTTTCAAAAAAACATACGATAAAAAACAATCCACGAATTTATCGAAAATCGTTTTTCACATATACACATAAACCAACAAACAAAACTCTTGTGAGAGATTGGTTTGTATTATTTATTCCAGAAACTAAGGACAGCACCTCCTATTTGTTTGCAAGTTGCAATTCAGGACTATTCGTCACGGTTTGCAGAAGAAGGATTTGACGATTGGAAAGCGCAGTAATTTTGTTGAAGACATGAAAGCTTTGCCTCCCATGAATAGCGATAATTTGTCTGTTGGTTTATGAAGATGTGTGTCGATTCTCATGCAGCAAATTAGAACCAGATAAACCTATTATGAACACTTTAGACAGATATAATGTCAATTTATGGTAGATCTTATTTTTGATGAGATAAGTATTGAGATTTCACCCTCAGCAGACCTTAGGTTATTCAAGTGTACATTATTTTTACAATAACATCTAATACCATGCAAATAAAGAAAGAGACCATCATAACCTCAAGCTATAGTGAAATTATCATCTAGTACATCAAACTTATAGATCATGCTGCAAAATTAAAATGATTATATTCAACTATCTTTGAACTCTACTCAGAACCATTCGCATGTAGACAACTCATCTAATGTTTGCTATATGTTCATCTGAACCAGTGGGCGTTTGTGAGAGATTCTTGGATGTGAAGGTCATGTTTGGTTCTTTCACTTAAGATTTGCTAATTTTTAAAATGGCATTATTATCGAGACCTATCTTTACAACAGTCTAAGCTGTGTATTACCAGCAACATAAATAGAGAAAATACAGCAGCACAACTGTTAGAGATAATAAATGCATAGAATACGACTGCCACTTTGTACATTCCTGGGGTTGGTTTTGCAGTAATGCTGCAGAATGTTATAAGCATCATTTTTCGGTCATACATTTAGTCTCTCATAAGTTCTTCCCTTCTACCTATCAGTGAGGCATTCTTACCGCGCTGGAAGATACAGTTCAAAACGCCAACTTGAAAGACATCAGACCTGGTATTCTTCAGAAGCACTGATGCAAACCAAACACCTGTGCGTTTCTCATTATCAGTAGAGATTTTGGATGACATCTCAAAATAACTTTGCATG
>JADZMA010002483.1:0-11900 GCA_020796225.1 Arion vulgaris
AGAAAAAGGGGCCGGAAAATATAGATGTTTGATAGAGCACTGCAAGCTTTTTGCAATTTTACTCAATTCTGTGAGTCTATGGTTATTTACTGGTGAAAAATATTCATAATATTGATATTCCTTGTTGTTAAACTGAACTTGTATAATATAACTTCGATTTAGCATTTTATGTTGATTTTAAAATGAATTCGTTCTATACACCAATACTGGAATGCAAGGTCACCTGGTGTAGTTGGGGTCTGATTTCCCATAATTCTTATCTGAGTCCGAAGGCCCATACGTTTATAGTTGGCTCTGGCTGCGGAGACTCCTACTCTGGTATTGCCTAACAGTATTCTAAAGAACTGCAAGTTGTAACTCAAAATATTGTATTTCTTACACTTAGATATTGAGTATTTATAAAATATATATTTTCTAAACATATTTGTGTGAATATTTAAGTTAATTTCATATCCTTTTCAGGACTGCGAATCAACACTCAGCTTTCAAAATCGCTGTTTGTGATTTTTCTAGGCATTATTACGTTTGTCATTGCTTTCTGAACGGGTGGTGCCATCGTCCTTTTTGTAAAAATCCACGGAAACAATTTGCAACCAAACTGTACACAGCGTGATTCGAACTCAGAACGTCGGAGTTAATAGACCGAGTCACTATCCCCTAAGTCACAGACGCCACTGTGTATATTTAGACATGTAAAATCAATATGCCATTAGAAATTGTATAGTAGACGTTTTGTTTTCTACTTTTGCAAGAATCCTGTAAAGATCCTGTTTTCATACCGTGTGGTACATTGACAACTGTACCACACGATTGTGTTTAGTTCGGAAAAATGTTTGACTAATTACACAGTCAGATGGCGTCGTCAGGTATCAGATTGGATCATTACTGCTCAGAGATTTTCTGGTATCCACTTCAGGTACCCAAGCTAGATCGATCCGAGAGCCATTCGAGGGTACAAAGAATCCCCTTTAACTGTGTATCGAACCAATTTCACCATTTAAGAAGCCAATATGCTAACAATTGTACCTCGTAGCATCCCCTCCCCTCATTAATGTACGTTTTACTTATTAATTTTCAAAATCTCTATTTCAAAATGTATACTGCTGCCATCTCTCTCTCTCTCTCAATTGTTTCAGAAAAGTATATACATTCACATTACTACTATATGTAACAGTAACACGAGTTATTATTACTAACTTGTAAAACGTAAAACGTATCTTCAACTTCATCAAACGTATATGAAAACAAATCAGCAAATAACGACCCTGAGGAAACATGTATTTTGTAAATATATGTCATTATTACATACAGTTACATTTCGTGAAGCAACAGGGACGAAAGTTTACAAATAATAATAACTAATAAATTATACTAAAACTAAAAACTACATCGAGTGGCAGCAACGTAAGATGTTTTGCTTATTACAAAGTACGTTTATTTGTAGAGATATGCAGTAAGTATAGATAACCCATATTTACAGAATTATGATTGCTTCCCTTGTTAATCATAATTTATTTTAATGATTATCTCCCTTGCACTAGAACTCTTTTCTTGCAGACCCGCGGACATTTTCAGTTTTGAATGGGGGTTCTATGACGAAGTGGTTAAGATGCTTGCCTGTCGTTCTGAAAGATGTGGGTTCGAATCTGGACCGAGCTACATGCGCAATTGTCTCATGAGATCTTTGGATCGCTGCTGGAGCTACGGAGTTTTGTGTGTGTAACACTCGCGACATTTATGCCGACAAGGCCGACGTCATCTGTGGAAACCAAGCGCAATTAAATCAATTCTTAACGGAAATAAGTGAGCCTGGCAAACGTATAGTGCAGACTTAGACGGGTTCGTATTCTAAGAAGGTAGGTTGATTACCAGTCCTAATGAAAACTAAGCAATCTTGATACTTAAGACGCGTATGTGATAAAATAAAATCCATAGTGATTTCTACAACACATCTGGTACAAAAAAGTAAATACTTTTGTTCAACTATGTTTGACTGGTAAATGTGAATTATCAAGACAAGTTTTTTTTTAAATGGGGTTTAAAGCCAAAGGATTGTCTTCATTGCACCAGGTTTTTACCCGATATGGCTCGGTCCCTTTGCGCAAACGGTACACCACTCGCCGAGAGTACTGCACAGAGCAGAAATCTGTAGCACCTGCAATAATCCTAGAGGTCTTTGAAGAAAAATGCACTCGTGAACAGAACGGCGCGGTCCGGATTCGAACCCACGACGATCGACTCGCAAGAAAAATCTGACACAAGTTTTCTAAAGTTGCTGATGTGATCAAGTTTTGTAAAGTTGCTGATGTGATCAAGTTTTGTAAAGTTGCTGATGTGATTGATCGATCTATGTTTAATCTGACACAAGTTTTGTAAAGTTGCTGATGTGATTGATCGATCTATGTTTAATCTGACACAAGTTTTGTAAAGTTGCTGATGTGATTGACCGATCTATGTTTAAAAGAAACTGATAGAATTAATGAAATATCAAAGATTTTGAGAAAATTTGATACCCCAATAAATAGGTAGGACAAGCTAATGTGACAGGAACAAAAGTCGAAACACAGAAAGTAACATATTCCACCTTCTTTGTAACAATGTAACAGAAAAGGCGGCAAACTTCAATGTTCTGATCTGGCATTTGTCAGTAATAACAAAACGCAGAATTTCTTTGAAGTCTTGTCCAGGCTGACAACAGACAGCCTTCTGCTGAGAAACTTCTGCTGAGCTGAGAAACTCAACCTTTTTTGATCAGACTAAGTGACCCTGTTTGACCTCCATTTTACTGGTCTTTAAAAACCAGACTGACCACAGACTTGTAACCCTTGACCCCAGATCGTGCAGACTCTTTGATCTGGCCATCACTAACGACTGTCTAAGAATAAGACTAGACTGTTTAACCCTGTCCTCCCCATGAGGCCATTACCTTGTAGTGGTGGGGAGGCTTTGGTGCCAATGACAGTGAGCTTGACGGGGAACTTGTTCCCGGAAGGGTTACCAAGCCGGAAGGTCACTGAGGAGGGACAGAGAGCATGGTCTCCTGGTCCTCCAGGTTGGGGTTGGGCTTGGGACTAACGATCCCATCCTTTAAAAAAATTAAAGTTACGGAAACAACAACAAACATACAACCTATCTAAGGGCATGAAGGGCTACCAGAGTCATTGACTCACATGACTTGAAGTGGTGAAAGCCGAAAGGAAGCTACTTTCATGAGGACGGAAGTCCTGAATGTCAAAACCAAGACCAGAATTGGATGCTGGAATGTAAGAACAATGTACGAAAACCGGAAAACTATCACAAATAACAGCAGAAATGAGAAGATATAATCTACATATCCTAGGGGTTAGCGAGAGCAGATGGACAGGAAATGGAAGAAGTACCACTGCAACAGGTGAAACAGTCCTTTTTCTGACGAGACGATGACCTACACCATGAAGGAGTAGCAGTAATCCTAAGAAAGGGCGTGGAAAAGTGTCTGTTAGAATTGAAACCTATCAGCAGCCGCTTGATTAAGATCAGACTAAAGGGGAAGCATACAAACATCACAATCCTACAATGCTATGCGCCAACTAATGATAGCGAAGATACAAAGAAAGACTCGTACTACGAAACCTACAAGCAGAATTAGACAAGTCACCATCCCATGATGTTATCATTGTTATGGGAGATCTAAATGCGAAGGTCGGACAACACGCATAGTTATAGAACTATGGGAAAATATGGATGTGGTATGATGAACGAAAATGGGGAACGTTTAGTAAACTTCTGGCATGAACAATCTCGTTATAGAGGAACTCCTATTTCAACATTTAGATATCCACAAATTAACATGGTATTCCCTAATGGCAGAGATAAAACCAAATAGACATATAATGATCAATGGACCCTGAGACGCTCGCTGCTAGATGTTGTAGTCAAGGAGGTGCAGATGTTGGTAGTGACCACCACCTAGTCACAGCTTATGTCAAACTTAAACTAAGAAAACAGGACAACAGAAAAACTTCCAAAAGAGGTTCGATGTTGATAGACTAAAAGACACGGAAGTAAGGGATAAGTTTATAATGCAGATAAAGAACAGATTCCAAGTCCTAGAAAGTAATGAAACTACGGATGAAACTGACAACATAGATAGAACATGGGACAACATAGCATCTATATATAGCAAGAGCAGTGAAACATGTCTAGGGTACCGCACAAAGAAAAGAAAAGAATGGATAACACCAACAACATGGAAAATAATAGACAGTCGAAGAATATTAAAAAAGAAATTGTTAGAAGCTAAAGTCCGAAAGACTGGAAGCAAGATACCAAGAACAGTACAAAAGCGCAAGAAGAAACAAACGGGCTGTGAGAGCGACAAAAGAATGTATGTTGAAGACCTGGCAGTACAGGCAGAAGAAGCAGCAAAAAGTGTGATCAGGGAACAGTGTACAAAATTACAAAGCTAATAAGAGGGAAACATTACAGAAGATCAAATACTCTCATAAAGGATAAGAATGGAATACTATTGACAACGGAAAAGGAACAAGAAATACGATGGACAGAGCATTTTAAAGAATTGCTAAACAGACCACCTCCAACGGTAGTAGCAGACATACCAGAACCAACAGAGGAGTTAGAAATTGGCATTGAAACACCCAGCCAGGATGAGATCATTACAGCAATTAAATCTCTTAAGAATAACAAGGCACCAGGAATGATAACTTAAACGCAGAACTATTCAAAATAGACCCAGAACTTCAGCTCAATATATTGCAACCTTGTTTACTACTATATGGAATGCCCAAATAATACCTGATGCATGGAACAGAGGAGTCATCATCAAGATACCCAAAAAGGGCTCTCTTGCCGATTGTAATAATTGGCGTGGAATAACACTGCTTTCTGTCCCAAGTAAAATCTTAAGCAAAATCATCGTACAACGTATTACTGACGCTGTGGATAAGAAACTGAGAAAGGAACAAGCAGGATTTCGCAGAGGACGGAGCTATATAGGCCAAATATTTGCTCTTAGAAATATCATAGAACAATGCACAGAATGGCAAAGCAAACTCTATATCAACTTTGTAGATTTTGAAAAGGCTTTGATAGCATACACCGCGAAAGTCTATGGCGTATCTTAAGATGGTATGGAATCCTACTGTGTTTTATAAATATTATAAAAAGCTGCTACAGCAAGTTTGCATGCAGTGTTGAAACTTCAGAACTAAAGTTTGAAGTAAAAACAGGCGTGCGACAAGGATGTGTTATGTCAGCCCTATTATTCAACACTGTCATAGATTGGGTGATGCGTAAAACAACGGAAGATAAGGCAAGAGGTTTAGATGGACGCTCACAACCACTCTGGAAGACCTAGATTTTGCAGATGACATCGCACTCCTATCTCATACACAGAGATATCCAGGAAAAGACCTGCCGCCTTAACCAATATAGTGAGATGGTTTGGCTGAAAATAAATCAGAAGAAAACTGAAGTAATGACTCTGAACACAGCAACCCCAGCACCAGTCAAACTAGAAGGTAAAACCCCCGAGATACAACCGCTTTCACATACCTTGGAGTGTTATTAGCAATGAAGGAGCGCTGGATCTGAGCATAAAACAGATCGAGTAAAGCACGCAGTGCATTCATGACCCTTCAGACCGCCTGGAAATCTGCCCAATACAGCATCAGAACCAAGACTAGTATCTATAACAGCTGTATGCTGTCAACTTTGCTGTACGGATCGGAATGCTGGAGAATGACAAAACAGGATATGTCCAGACTCTCCGCCTTTCATACAACTTGTCTGCGAAAATCTTACGCGTGTACTGGCCGACTACTATCTCGAATCAAGATGCTTGACGATGCCAACAAGAGAATATGGCACTATCATCCGAAGACGACGCTGGAGATGGATTGGACATGTGATGCGCATGGAGACTGGCTCCGACACGAAAACTGCACTGAGATGGACTCCAGAGGGAGGCGAAAGCGTGGAAGACCAAGACAACCTGAGGAGAACGATAGAGCAAGAGCTGAAGGAAATGAATCATAGCTGAACACAATCAGAGAAGGCCATGAACAGGAAGAATGGTGTCGTTTGTTGCTGCCCTAAACGCCAGGGGCGTAACAGGCTAAAGAGAGAGATAAGAGTTTAACCCTGTAACAACGTTTTTCAACTAATTAACCCTTTCGGAACCCTAGAAATAACATTCATGTCTCCAGGGATGCTCGAACACAAAAATTACGATGGCGGTTTTTTTTATTCAGTGTTTCTCTTTTGCCCAAGCGATGCTGGACCGACCTCAGAAACGATATAATATATTCGGTTGGAATAAATTCATCTCCTGTAACTGATTCTAAGACAACGCTCATACAAAGCATTAGTTGGTTAGTTGGTTGGTCGGTCGATCGGTTGGTCGGTCGGCTGGTTGGATTGTTGGCTAGTTCACTGTATTCATGCAGAACCATAGGCGAGCAGTAACTTTCAGAAGATAGCAAAGTTTAGTTTATTTTAGTTTTCCCATCCAGCAGTCATCTGAGCACTAGCCAGTGGCGGCTCGGAGTCATCCAGCAGTCATCTGAGCACTAGCCAGTGGCGGCTCGGAGTCATTTTTCTTGGTGGGACCAGACACAAATTTTCCTGAAAAATCATGATTTTTGGAGTATTTACTACTGTTTGTCTATTTCGGAAAGTTCCCCCTTTCGATTATTGGTGGGGCCAGGCCCCACTGGCCTTAATGACGAGCCGCCTCTGGCACTAGCCATACGACTTAAGTTCATGGCAGCTTCTTCTTCTTCTTCGAACGCTCCATATCGACCCCTTGTTAACCACTTTTTGTGAATTGTATTTGATCCCAGCCTAATAGCGATTGTACGTTCTGTCAGTTATGCGCCTACAAGTAGGCCAGCACATCCACTTTCTGCGACGTTTTTTGTTTACTTGGGTAGCTTCCCTAGGCCCTTGCCTTAATCGGCTCCTACAACATGCCTTGTAATTCGCAGCGTTACTATTCTTTGCTTCCCTTGAGAGCCCAGGCAAGACATGGGTGGTTCATGGCAGCGAATTTATAAGTCAGAACGAGTTGTTGTGTGTTTGCATAGAGACTGTTCTCAACTTTTGGGTAGGGAAAGCGGGAGGGGGGTTACTTGCGACGTAAGTCAGATAGTAAAGTAGATAGATAGTAAGTCAGATAGTAAAGTAGATAGATAGTAAGTCAGATAGTAAAGTAGATAGATAGTAAGTCAGATAGTAAAGTAGATAGATAGTAAGTCAGATAGTAAAGTAGATAGATAGTAAGTCAGATAGTAAAGTAGATAGATAGTAAGTCAGATAGTAAAGTAGATAGATAGTAAGTCAGATAGTAAAGTAGATAGATAGTAAGTCAGATAGTAAAGTAGATAGATAGTAAGTCAGATAGTAAAGTAGATAGACAGTAAGTCAGATAGTAAAGTAGATAGAAGTAAGTCAGATATAAAGTAGATAGACTAGTAAGTCAGATAGTAAGTGATAGACAGTAGTCAGATAGAAAGTAGATAGATAAAGTCAGATAGAAAGTAGATAGATAGTAAGTCAGATAGTAAAGTAGATAGATAGTAAGTCAGATAGTAAAGTAGATAGACAGTAAGTCAGATAGTAAAGTAGATAGATAGTAAGTCAGATAGTAAAGTAGATAGATAGTAAGTCAGATAGTAAAGTAGATAGATAGTAAGTCAGATAGTAAAGTAGATAGATAGTAAGTCAGATAGTAAATAAAAGATAGTAATCAGATAGTAAAGTAGATAGATAGTAAAGTGTTAGATAGTAAGTCAGATAGTAAAGTATACGCACGCTGATAGTTCCGATATGCAGTTGATTAACTACACGTAAATCCCCCTCCCACCTTTGCCTTACCGTATTGACGCCCATGCTTTAAACCTTTCAATCAGTATATTTATTTTAACCTCCAGACACAAATTATAGTATACTGAATTAGACAGTATACTGTCTTTACGTCCGTTAAAAAATACCGCGAGCCTGTAAAAAAATACCTCGGCTCAATAGAGCATACAGGTGAAACACAATTTACTCACTATTGTCTGCAACGTCTAATAAAATTTGACAACTATATATATGTGTGTGTATGTATAGAATAAACATTTATTGAAAATGTTAAGCTAAGATTATAAGTAAACAAATATACATTGGAAAAAAAAACTAAACTAAAAAATAATACAGAGCATAAATAATACATAATAAAACTTAAATACATATATACATTATTTATAACTGTAGCATGGAGAATAGCATTGCAGTTTTGTAACCCGTATATTGGTGACACACTATCATACTTGTATACAAATATTTCACGTCACATACAAGGCATATACTTCAGTTTTTTGGTTCAAATTTGCTGTGCCCTGAGAAAAGTCCAACTGGTCGACGTGTTACTGTTGCTTCGTAACAAAAATACTTCTTTTTCTCACCTCTTGCTTTCAAGATACGCTCACATTAAGTTTCCAATTCCATTCACATGAGCAATCGTAGGTTCATTAATTAATTAATATATATATAGTTCAGAAAGCAATGGCAAACTACTGAACGTATAAGTGGTTGCTAGAAAATCAAAAACTCGTTTACTGTGCTTGATGGTAAAGTCCTGTAACTGATATGACATGATTTTTATTTCATTCTCATATATTATATATATAAATACACACACACCCACAAGATGTGTGCGGGATGTCCTAGACGAGTTGAGTGTGACTGTCATTGACAACAGACACCTCACACGGGTCAGAAGGCATTTAGAGCTGCTGTCATTGAAGTTAAAATTCCGACAGCTAAATGATGATGATGGTTATGATGATAATAATGATGATTAGTCAGGGCGTGGTTAGCTGGTTGAAGAGTTCGTTTCATAATCAAATGATCCCCTAAGCGTCAAACAATGTCGTTATACGAGTACAATCACAAATGCATTCAAGCCAGTTCAGTTATATATAGATTCTAGATTGCTATAGAAATAAATATTGCTAATAAATGGCTTTCCTGGCATTATCATAGAACATGATGTATTACTAGTACAATAAACAAGCTTTCGTCTGTAAGAAACTGGACACCTATAGACTCTCCTTGCTTGCAGTAACTTTGGAGTTTTTATCCTTGATTTCTCATGATTATTTGTTCAAGACATAACTGCGAACGTGTGGTGGCTATCAAAAGGAGCAAAGAATAGTAACATGCGACCTACAAGGCGTTTTGTTAGAGGCGACTGGGGTAGGAACCTAAGGAAGCTATAATAGTAACATGCGACCTACAAGGCGTTTCGTTAGAGGCGACTGGGGTAGGAGCCTAAGGAAGCTATAATAGTAACATGCGACCTACAAGGCGTTTCGTTAGAGGCGACTGGGGTAGAAACCTAAGGAAGCTATAATAGTAACATGTGACCTACAAGGCATTTCGTTAGGAGGCGACTGGGGTAGGAGCCAAGAAGCTATAATAGTAACATGCGACCTACAAGACGTTTCGTTAGAGGCGACTGGGGTAGGAGAATAAGGAAGCTATAATAGTAACATGTGACCTACAAGGCATTTCGTTAGAGGCGACTGGGGTAGGAGCCTAAGGAAGCTATAATAGTAACATGTGACCTACAAGGCATTTCGTTAGAGGCGACTGGGGTAGGAGCCTAAGGAAGCTATAATAGTAACATGTGACCTACAAGGCATTTCGTTAGAGGCACTGGGGTAGGGCCTAAGGAAGCTATAATAGTAACATGTGACCTACAAGGCGTTTCGTTAAAGGAGGCGACTGGGTAGGAAGCCTAAGGAAGCTATAATAGTAACATGTGACCTACAAGGCATTTCGTTAGAGGCGACTGGGGTAGGAGCCTAAGGAAGCTATAATAGTAACATGTGACCTACAAGGCGTTTCGTTAGAGGCGACTGGGGTAGAGCCTAAGGAAGCTATATAATAGTAACATTTGACCTACAAGGCGTTTCGTTAGAGGCGACTGGGTAGGAACCTAAGAAGCTATAATAGTAACATGTGACCTACAAGGCGTTTCTGTTAGGAGGCGACTGGGGTAGGAGCCTAAGGAAGCTATAATAGTAACATGCGACCTACAAGGCGTTTTGTTAGAGGCGACTGGGGTAGGAACCTAAGGAAGCTATAATAGTAACATGTGACCTACAAGGCGTTTCGTTAGAGGCGACTGGGGTAGGAACCTAAGGAAGCTATAATAGTAACATGCGACCTACAAGGCGTTTCGTTAGAGGCGACTGGGGTAGGAGCCTAAGGAAGCTATAATAGTAAACATAAAGCGTCGCAGAAATCAGATGGCTGGCCTACATTAAGCGTATAACTGGCACAACGTATAATTGCTCAGGCTTAGATCACATACAAATCACAAAGAGTGGTTAACAGGTGGCGATATGGAGGTTTGAAGAAGAAGAGACAATTGTCTTTCAAACAGCATGATTCCTAGTTTGAACTAACAGTTCCCTGATATCGCAAACATTGATTCCTAGTTTGAACTAACAGTTCCCTGATATCGCAAACATTGATTCCTAGTTTGAACTAACAGTTCCCTGATATCACAAACATTGATTCCTAGTTTGAACTAACAGTTCCCTGATATCACAAACATTGATTCCTAGTTTGAACTAACAGTTCCTGATATCGCAAACATTGATATCACAATACATTTGAAGCTAACAGTCCTATATCAGCTCTGGGGACGAAACGTTAATTCAATTTTAAAACTATAAATTATCCGGAATGTCTTCAAAACAATATAATTCATATACTATTTCAGCTTTCTCTCATGGATCCATTCTTCTAAAGACATTTCTCCTGTATATTAGCTTACATTTATACAATATAGTCTATGTTTGTGTAGCAAAATTGAGGTGAAAAAGAAAGAAAATGTATCATTTGTTTGTTTTTAGAACGCTAGACAAAAAGAAAAAGGAATATACAAATCAAAATTTTAAAAATAATATTTATATGTGAAAGTATTATGAGATCTTGAGGATATTATGACGCCAAAGCCAATATAATCCAAAATTGATTATGTGATGCCATGCATAATATTATATTTGTAATTACTACACACTATATATATACATACATATACATAATATATATATATATATATATATATATATATATATATATATGTGTGTGTGTATACATCAGACATTAATGACAGACAATGGACGCTTGTTTTAAGAACTGTACAATATAATAATACATCAATACAACTGTAAAATCGTGTTAACATGAAAGAATATATAAATTATTGAGCGGATACACATACAGGTAGGATGATAACATTAACACAATCTTCGCTCAATCAGTTCAACGTAAATGTTCACTCAGTTTAACATAGACAATTCAACGTAAATGTTCACTCAGTTTAACATAGGTAGTTCAACATAAGCTTTAACTCAGTTTAACATAAACAGTTCAACGTAAGATTTCCTTTGTTTAATATAGACAATTCAACGAAAATGTTCACTCAGTTTAACATAGATAGTTCAACGTATATTTTAATAGTTTAACATAAATTCAAATGACATGTTCTAAGTTTAACATAGACAGTTCAACGTAAATATTCACTGAGTTTAACATAATTTCACACTATTATAATCATCATCTAATCGCTTGCCTGAGCAGAACTTTAACGATATTTCATGGGTGTTCCAACTAGGCCAGATGTTCCATCGTTATACGATAGACAATTCATCTACCAGATCATAAATCCATCTTCAGTCTGTCCAAATATCTGTCTCAACGAGATGTTTCTTCCAGCTTTCTCTCAGTTTAAATGTCTTTTTATGTGCAAAATTCAATTAATTTTTTGTTAAATAAACATTTCTTAAATTTAAGTTCCTAATTTAACATTCGTTCCGTTTTCATCCCCAAAATGAATTTTC
>JADZMA010002484.1:0-11900 GCA_020796225.1 Arion vulgaris
GATCTGCCCTTTTCCCCAACAGAGCTGAAAAAAGAGCATCCACTGTTGGGGAATTTTTTTGATAAAGGCGGCAGAAAAAAACGGAAAAAGTCATGGGGGTCGTACAGGAGGTCATTAAATTTTAATTGACATCAAATAGCTAGCAGGCAGAACTTTGCCCCCCTAATTTTCCCTTGGAATTTTCCCCACTCATAGGAAAACCGGCAGTCATTTAGGCAAATCAAAAGACCCAGACCTTTGTAAACGGGTTTTATTCTGTTTTCGTTTGGAAGGTAGAAAGAAAAAAAGGATCTGTGGATAAAACGGGGCGGGAAAACCTATGATGACACGGGTAAAAGAGGAGAAGATGGCGATGGAAAAACCATACCTTGGGAAACACAGTCGAGTGTCACTAACAGGTTTTTGGGGAGGAACCCGCAGGAAAACGAAAAAAAGGGCCCCCAAAGAATTTGGGGAACAAAAGGTCTTAGGGAGCTAAAGAGTCCCAAATTGACCTGGGAGAAAAAAAAAGAACAGCCGGAGACCGGGGAAGGGAGTGGGGGAAAAACTTTGGGGCCCTATGCCCACGAGGAGCGGAAGGATTAAAAAGGGCCCGGGGATGCCCCCCTTTCTGCTCAAGTCATCAGTTACATCCTGAATCAATCCCCTCCGTGCTCCATCCCCCTTTCCCCCTTCCCATAATGGTCTTCCCAACTTTTCATGTTTTCTTTATATGCCCAAAATATTTCAGTTACCCCAAATTTTATTTGTGCATTTTTCGATATGTCATTCAACCCGGGGTACAAAGATTATAGGATCTGGTGTAGAATGAAATACGTCCGAAACTGAAGCTCCTTCACTCATTATCACATTTTACAGAAAAAAAAATTGGGAAAACCCCGAATGAGGCTGAAATCAGGGTGCGGAATTTCCCCAAAAATTTCCCACAGAGGTGACATTGTTTTTTCTCTGATTTTCAGGTTCACCATTTGCTTAAGCTATGGACGTTTAAGAACTATTGCGAGTCCGACCACATCTTTCCACTCGCACCTTATCATTCGCACCTTCACCCAAAAAAACCTTTTTGTGGACTATATATCGAAGGGCAAGTTGCCCAACGGAACATTTTCCTTTTTAAAAAATAGTACAAGTTGTTACAAAAAAGTGCTTAGAAACCCCTGGAATAAAAAAAGAAAAAAGGCGTTTTTTAAGAACTCCCAACAGGGGGAAAAATGGCAAAATAACTTTTGTCCCAAAAGATGAAATAGTTTGACCACTAAAACGGAAAATGTTTTGGAGGAGAACTTTAAAGGAAGGTATGGTATCTGGGTACGAGACAGGGGACCAAGCCCCAAGGTGACAGCAGACATCAAAGAAATCGGAACATGACGTTAAAGGGGGCAGGAGAACTTGTTAGAGACGGGGAGTTTTTTGCGGGCCTTGACCCCGGGGGACAAGTTACTCCCTACATTAAATGGTTGGACGACGTGATGCCGTCTAAAAAGTATACAAATACTAGAAGATGGGGAAAGAATACGTGCTCCAGGAAGAAGTTTTGGGAAGAAAAGAGGGTTTTAATTTCCCTTCCAGCGGGAAACAGTAGTTAATCTATTTGAGTCGTCGGGTACGGAATGACGTCAACCAAATTTTTATTTATAACATATTTCAGATTTCACCCCTGTCATCCCTTAAGCCCAAAAATTACGAAAAACCCCAACATGGCAAACTTTTAAAACATTACCAGTTTCCGCAAGACACCTCACAAAATAATCTAACTGTAACGTTTACGATACATGGACCTGCAAGAAATTTCTGGCCAACCGCTAAATCTCTTCCATAAAATTGAGACTGAAATTTCTTGTTTCTCTCAAAAAGGTTCGTTTCAGGGCCCCCTCTGTCTCCTCTCTTTTTTAAACCCTTTGCATCCCCCAACACCTGCTTTGGTACTTTTCATCATTTCTTCTCAAATTCAAAATAATTTATTAAAAAAAAAATATTTAGCTGATCAAATATTTTTTTACAATTTTTTTTGAAACAGCAGGTGTATTTTAAAGTGAACCTTTTAAATCTACATTTTTTTTATGTAATAGTTTTCTGTGTTACACTAAAAAATTTTATTCTAAATACCAGCTCGTCAAAACGAAAAAACATATTCGGTTTTCCCCATTTTCGTTACTGTTTTTCCCTTTCACGTTGGGGGAAAACATTTAAAAATTTTAAGGGGCAAAAAATGATCCCGCTTTTCTGAAAGGGAATGAAAACCTTGGGAAATTTAAAATGGAAACTAATGGGTTTCACCGTACTGTAAAAATAATTTTTGCCACATTTTAGGGAAAATTTAAAAAATCAAAGGTTTAATTTTATCAATCCATGACTTCAAATATAAAATTTAAAACTTTTAAAATTTAAAAGGGGAAAAAAACCCTTTGGGTACAAAATTCACGAATACTCAATTTCTATAGATAAAACTTTTACGAGAGACTGTGGACATGAATATCATATTACCATTCCCCCTTTTTTTCCACACACACACAAACTATCTTGACTCCTTGGGAATCCCCCTTTTGACGGGGAGGCAATGAAAAAATTGGAAATTTTAAAAGGGTGTATTCCCAACTGTTCTGTTAAATTTTCTTTTCTTTTGACAAAAAAACCCTTTAAACTGTACCAAAAATTTTCCCCCTCCCGCCCTTTTTTAAAAATGCGCAATTTTCATTCCCCACTAGACCCCTTTGTCTTTTTCACAATAAACATAAAACTGTATCGGTGACCCCACTCCCAATGGAATCTAGTTAGTCATCCCCTTTCCCCCCGCCCCGGGGGGGTCCCACCCCCCTTTTTTCTTCCCTATTCTTCATTTCAGGGAAACCCTTTCTTTTTTTGGGGTTTGGGGGCCGTCAAAAAAAATCCCCTTTTTTGTTTTCGGCGGGGCCCTCAGAAAAAAAATCCCTACTCTTGTTTGCGGGTTAAATGCCGCCGAAATAAAACTCCCCTTTTTGCGTTCAGTGCCAACCCAAAAAAAATTTTCCTTTTTGTTTCCTTGGCTAGGGGCCCTCGAAATAAAACTCCTTGTTTTCGTAACCTCAGAAATAAATCATACTTTTTTTGCGGGGAAGGGGCCGTCAAAAAAAATCTCTTGTTTGCGGGCTAGGTGCCGTCAAAAATAAATCATACTCTTGTTTTCGGCTAGGTGCCTCAAAAATAAATATACCCTTTTTTTATGGGCTTTGGGGCCCCAGAAATAAATATACCTTTTTTTGCGTGGGTAGGTGCCCCTCGAAATAAATCATCTCTTGTTTGTGTGGGTAAACAATGGGTTTCCGTCAAAAATAAATCATATCCTTTTTTTGGCTGGCAATGGGGGCCGTCAGAAATAAATCTCTCTTTTTTTGGTTTGGGTAGGGAATGGGGAAAATCAAAAAAAAGTTTTGGTTCAAAATTTTTGTTTGTAATTGTTTTTTTTTTGAGGCCAGGGGGTTCTGGAACCCAAAGAGGGGGCCGCATCAGGCGGGGGGTAAGGATAAACAGCAAAACCCAAAATTAAAGGGTTTTTTTAAAAAAAACATTCAAGGGGGGGTTTCAAAACTTTTATCATACTGGAAAATATCCAAAGGGCCCCTTGAGACCCCAAATACTTGTTTACTGTCTATGTTTTGGGAAAATTTTTTGGTCCGGGGCATCACATGGTTTTTAAACCACGTTTTTCGCTTTGTGGGGTCATAGGGTCTCAACAGTTTTGACCACCTCTCCAGTCCTGATTGTTTTCAATGGCTTCTGGGTAGCCCAGCATCCTTCAGTTCCTCAAAGTTTCTGTTTTGATTTTGTGTAATTCCCCCTTTTTCCTTTGGTTTTCCCCTAGGTGATTGTTTTAGTCATCCTTTTTTCTGTGTCTTGCATTTATATCCCGGGCTGTCGCCATTTTTCCTTAACTGGGGCATCATGGGTTTCCCGTCCTGTTATTTTTTTACTGATATGTATCATATATTCATTGGTTCCCACTTTTCTTTCTTGTGGGTTTTTGTCAATACTTGTTTTTGTGCTTCGGGAAAATTCAGGGAAAGGCAAATGGCGGTTTAATGGATATCGTCTTTTAGAGGTTTCAAACCCGAGATTACGGGAAACTCTGTCCTGGGGGTGCGGTTTTTCTGGAAATAGGGAAAAAAGGGGTGGCTTGCATCGATTGTTGGGGGGTTTAGAATGGATAAAAGGGCATTTCTTTTTGGCCCTTGACGACCCCTCTTAAAAAGGACACAAAATTTACGGGTTTAATCAATTCATCGATTTAATGCCCTTCCCGAAAAATTGGGCTGGATGTTGGGGGAACAGAGAGAGGGGGTTTAAACAGCGAGCCACAGGAACCATCAGTTAAAGCCCTTCGACACCCGATGGGAAGACTGGAGCACTTATGTGGTCATCCAGTGCTGTGGCGTTAGCTCATTAAAAACCCAAAATTTCTAGGATGTTTTACGGGTTTCTTTCTAATGGGTGTCTAATCCATTTTCACTTTTATTTGGTTTCTTTTGGTTCTCTTCCCCAAGAATGTATTTTTATCCTGGGCATGTGATACATACAGGTATGCGTCGAAGACATCAATCCCGGGTTGGGGAATGTTTGTAGTTTGGTGAGAAACCCTTATCTCATGTCATATAGGGAAAAAAGTTAAAAATTTGTGGGAAAGTTGTAAAAAATATTTGGGCGAAAAATGCCGGTTTTCATGGGGGAGAGAAAACCGTCGGGTTTCATGGGGGACGGAAAAAAACGTTTGAGTTTTTAAGTGGGCAGGGAAAAATGTCGGGGTTTCATAGTGGGCGAGAAAAACTGTCGAGTTTTTATAGGGACGAGAAAACTGTCGAGTTTTCAGTGGGGCGAAAATTTCCCCAGTTTCATGGGGGACCGGGAAAAATGTCGAGGTTTTATAGTGGAGAGAAAAATGTCCAGGTTTTATAGTGGGCGAGAAAACCTTTTTGTTTCATAGTGGACGAGAAAAATGTCGGGGTTTTTAAATGGACGGGAAAAATGTCGGAAGGTTTCATAAATGGACGAGAAAACTGTCCGGGGTTTCATAGTGGAGAAAACTGTCGGGTTTCATTTTGGGGCGAGGAAAAATGTCGGGGTTTCAATAGTGGACGAGAAAAATGTCGAGTTTATAGTGGGCGAGAAAACTGTCGAGTTTTTATGGGGGACCGAAGGGGTGTTTTTTTTTTCCCCTTCTTCCCCTATAACTCCCGACGTAATGGGGCCACTGGGTGGTTTTCTGACATCTTGCTTTTTTTTATCAGTGTCCTGCCATTTAAAGGGATCTTTGAAAATCAACAGTAATTCCTGTTTGATGAAGGAAATTTTTTTTTGTGATTATTTAAAGATCCGGGGAGAAGGAAAAAGTATTTGATAAAACACTGATTTTCGCAATTTTATACATTTCGCAAGTCTATGGTTTTTATTGATGCAAAGTAATAATTACTGATATTCCTTAGGTTTTTAAAATTTAACTTTAGCATAATATAACCTTTATTTAGTATTTTGTATGTTTTTTAATGCATTAGTTCATATCTAAAATTTGAATGCAAATCACGTGACGTTTGTGGGATGATTTGGAAATTTTTACCTGGGCCCCCGATCTTCTTTTTCGGGGACCACAGTTGATCCCATATTTTACAATTTTTTTGTATACCTCCCTCCCGCTAATATTGTTGCCCAAATTTTGGGGGGAAAAACCCCACACCCCCGCCCCCACCGTTTTTAAACCCCTCACCGCAGCTTTAACTTATAGTTATTTTGTATGACGAAGGGAAGGGCCCAAATGTATGTGCGTTAACGTATTTTTTTTATCAAGGCAAAAGGGCCCCTATCTTATGAAACCCGGGTTACCTGTTCACTTTCAATCTTCTTCCCTTTTCAAACAAAGGTACTATGTCTTCCTGGTTTTTGAAAGTAATCATACGGGATAACATTATATGTTTGTGTGTGTGTGAAAAAAAGAAAGAAGAGAAAAATGTGCTTATGTACTGAGGATATTTTTTTATAAACAGGTTTTGCTTGACTATCAAGTACTTACTTTTTGCAACAGTCGACGTGCCATGTCTGCCGACATTGGGCGGGGCCCTATAAAACCCCGTGTAACAACTATCCTTCACCCTTTTGACCAAAAATTCCCAAAGTTTTTTCACCAGTTGTTTTTTACTTTTGGAATGTTCTAATTTTAGAACCCTTTTTTTTCCCCAAATCTAACCCCTAAAATCCACAATTGTTTTGTATTGATATGTATTTGTAGAAAACTTATATGCTGGTACTCCCGTCCTTCTTCTCATGGGTTGTTAAAGCTGTAACCTGCCCGAGAGCAGTGATTATTCAGGACACCCTTTCAACAGTTTTCTCTACAGTCCCCCTTTTTCCTTTTTAATCCCTAAAAGTTAATCTATTATCGCCCGAGTGGTTTTCCGGGGCCCCCAAAATTTGGGGGGGTAAAAAAAAACCACTGTTACCTGCCCGCATGTCAAGGGGGACTAAGGGGGGTTTGGGTGAAATCGGGTGCATGTGTCCGCTAGGGGAAAGCTAACCCGAAACAAATGCTTGCAGAAAAAGGATCCGGCCCTAAGGCACATAACATGGTCAGACCCCCTTTAAAGAGGAATGGGATAACGGATTCACGGGCCAATCTGCCCCAGATTTTTAAGGGTAAATTTAGACCTTCCCCTCACGAGGGGGGCCAAAAATTACTGGGGGAAGGGTCAGTAAAAGGGAAGCAGAAATCATGGGGAAATTTTATCCCCGAACTGCCCCCGTATCAAACCTTTAGAGAAAGAATTGGTTAACCCGCATCCAAGACAAACTGATGGCGTGGCTGATAATCTGGGGGGAGACGGCTGACTTTATTAGAAATCCGAAATCCAATCTAGGAGGGAAAGCAGAAGGGAAGAATATCTAGCTTATTAAAAGATGGGTCATATTGTTTATTTGTAAAATTATTTTTTTTATTCAATTTTAAAAAAAACTTTGGGATGATTTTTTTTCACGCAATGGGGATATCGCATTGGGTTTGTGCTCTTGTTTCGTTGACGCATGGTTCCCGGTTGACATCTCCCGATGGATGGGGCTATGAAAATGATAGCTTATTGGGCCCCGGGTTCAGTTCCCAAAACTAGAGAAACACTGGATAGTAAAATTGACCATCCCTGATGATAAAAACTCCCTATCGTTGGCCGTTGGGCAGAAAAATAGACCTAATGTGTGTTGTTGGGCAAAGAAAAATACCGACCTAATGTGTGCTGTTGGACGAGAAAAAAAAGGGCCTAATTTTGCCCTTCAGCGAAAAATGCCGGGTGAATTTCCCGGTCAAAAAAAATTATATCTAACACCTGACCCCAATTTTCCCCATGCTTTGGGGTTTTTTTTTTTTTAAATTTTGGGCCCAAAAATTTCCCCATCACCCATGCAGGACACAAAATCCGAGTGCCTTTGGAAACCCCAGAACTGGGGGGGCAGGGTAAGTGATAACTGTTTTGGGGGTTCTGTGTGACCCATGGAGTTGGTTTTGGGTGTTAAAGTCCATTTGTAATCTCAAAATCACAAGGTAAAGGGGTTTTTAGTTCGTCCTTATTAAAAATTTTTTCCCCCCTTTGTTATTTTTTGGAAAAACGTGGGTGCCACAATTTCCCCATTATGGGGAGACTATTGCCATACCGAACCCACATGTTGTGACACTTTAAAACCCGAACCCCCCCTTGGTTTCCCAATTTTTTAACTAACTTTAACTATCGCATTAAAATGATGCATTCTTTTAGGGGTTTTTCCCCACTTTTTTCGACCCACAGTTATATGTATAAATAAAAATTTTAGTTTTCTTATTTGTTTACGAAATGTCATGAATAAAATGTCGCCCAGTGGTTACCGGACCCCCAAATTTTAGGTGTAAAAATAGAACCACTGTTACCTGCCCGCATGTCAAGAAGAAAACCACGGGGGTTTGGTGAAACGGATGCATGTGTCCCTAGGAATGCTAACCCAAAAAAAATGCTTGGGGAAAAAAGGGTGCACCAGGCCGTAAGGGGGCTAACATGGTGCAACGACCCATCACAGTGAGGAATGGGATGACGGGTTCTGGGAACCAATCTGCCCTCAGGTTTGGGCACCCGTGGGAATGTCAGACCTGCCATCCGGGGGGTGTAAAAATTACTGCGGAGGGGCGAAAAGGTGAGAAACGGTCGGGACAAACGGGAAACGGGGTCCTGGGGGGTTATATCCTCGAGTTTCGGGTCAGACTTTGGGGGAAAGGGGGGAGGTGGGCCCCCACTAGCGTCCAAGACAAACCAATTTGGGGGGCCGATAAACTGGGGCGGGCGGTTTCCTTTTTTTTGAGGGAATGAAATCCCCTCTGGGGAGAAAGCGAAGACAAACTTTGGCGTGGTTTATAAACTGAGGGACGGCTCCTTTATTAAAAATCCAAACCAATCTAGTGGGGGGAACGCAGAAAACAAACTTTAATTTGGGGTGGTTTATAAAACGGGCAGACGGCTACCTTTATTGGAAAAACCGAATCCCAAAACTAGGTGAACGCAAAAAAGAAGAATAAGAGGTAGTCTTCTATATAAATGAATGTATGTTTTTTATAAAAAAAATAACCCATTTTTTAAAGAATAATTAAAAACCTGTAGCGATTAGGGTGCATTATCATCATGAAACGGGAAATTTTACATGGGAAACAAATCAGTGCGCAGTCATCGATAATGGTTAAACGTACAGGGAAACGGAACAGGTGGCGGCATTTGGGAGTTGATGTCATTTGTATTGGGAAAAATTTTAATGTTCCTCCTTTACAGAAAAAGACATTTGGGCTCTGTGGCTAGAGGGCTGTGTTTTAAGTAAATTTTCCCCAAGGGACTCGGTTCCTTCCCTTTTGGAACCTTTTGGAAATTTTTTTTCCCGAATCCCTTTATCCCAGGGGTTAAAAAACGAGTTCCTAGTCCTATCGGGGGATGAACGATAAAACGTAGGTAAATATTCCCGTTGGGGAATTAAATGAACCCCTTTTTAGTTCAAAATCCCAAAATGAAAGGGGAAAAAAACTGCTGCCGTGAATTCATTAGAAAGATTAAAAGTAAAATTCCCAAAAAATTTTTTACCATCTTTAAATTCATCCGGTCCTCACCAAAGGGAGTAGTTCGTGCACTGCTTCGAGATCTTCCTGCGTAAGAAAAGAGATCCGGGGCAAACATAGTTACTCACCGAAGGGGCAAAAAAATGGCAATTTTCAATCAATCAATCCAAAAAAAATATAGAATGATTAACGCTGGTTTCGGTTTGGGAAAAGTTTCACGTCTCCAAATTCGTAAAAGGGGAAATCTCCTGCATCTTAATTTCGTTTTTTTTTAAGTATCGTTTTTTATGCTTCAAACCCATTCAATTTAATCCTTTATACAAAAATTTTATTGATAGCATAACCTATTTCCCTCATCATGTTTACATTTCTCTATATTTCCTATTTCAGCCTTTTAAAACCCTCTTTATCTTTTAATATTTGTGTTCTTTAGCTGACTTTTGTTGATGTAGCCTCTACTTTTACCAATTTGTTGTTGTTTTTTCAGTCTCTCACTTTAATCAATATTTTTGGTTGTTTCTTATCGTCGTTCACTTTAGCAGTCTCTCTTTCTAAACAAGTCTCTCTTTGTTCTTAAGCTAGTCTCTCTTGTTCTAAACTAGTCTTCTCTTTAGTCTTCGTTCTGCAGTCTCTTTGTTCTTAAGCTAGTCTTTCCTTGTTCTGTTAGTCTCTTTCTTGTTCTTAACAAGTCTTCCTTGTTCTAAGCTATCTCTCTTGTTCTTAAGCTGTCTTTCTTGTTCTTAACAGTCTTTCCTTGTTCTTAAGCTAGTCCTCTTGTTCTTAAGCTAGTCTCTCTTGTTCTTAAGCCAAGTCTTCTGTTTCTTAACAGTCTTTCCTTGTTCTGCTAGTCTCTTTTCTGTCTTCTTGTCAAGCTAGTCTTTCTTGTTCTACAAGTCTTTCTGTTCTAGCAGACTCTCCTTGTTCTAGCAAGTCTCTCCTCTCTTTTCACTGTGCTACTTTTAAGACTTTCCTTCTTCCTCACCTCTCTCACTAAGCATTCTTTCCTTATTGTCCCAGCCCTTACAGGATCATTCATTATCTCTCACTCTTCTTACTTTATCATTCTTTCATTCTTTGTCACCTTCCTACATTCTCTTAGTAACCTCCTCTCAAAGTTGTCCTCCTCTCAAAGTTTCGTCCTTCCTCTAAGTTCCTCCTTTCAAAGGTCCCTCCTCTCAAAAGTTGTCCCTCCTCTCAAAGTTGTCCCTCCTCTCATTGTCCACTCCTCCTCAAAGCTGTCCTTCCTGCAAAATGTCCTCTCTCAAAGTTTCCCTCCTCTCAAAGGTCCCCCCTCAAAGTTGCCCCTCCTCCAAATGTCCCCCCCAAAAATGCCCCTCCTCTCAAAGTTTCCCCCCCCGTTGCCCCTCCTTTATTCATTTCTTAAATACTACCTTTTCCCCATTATAAACGTCTTTCCGAAACACTTTTTTTCCCCCACTTCCCTCTCTTCTGGAACGCTCCATATCGACTCTTGTTAAACCACTCTTTGTATCTGTATGTTTACTGAGCCTAAGAACGATTGCAAACATTGTCCAGTTGTGCTAAAACAAGCCAGTATATCCGATTTATGGACACTTTTATTTACTAGGTAGCTTCCTAGGTCCCTACCTCAGCTGCTCTTACAATATGCCTTGTAGGTCACAGTCTTATTTCTTTGCTCCACTTAGACCTGCAGCCCTCAACATATGGACACTCTCTTAACCAAGAATGATGTTATTATTTCATGTACAATGACTTTTACCAGCACATCTTACTTTTTTTTTTACATATAATTATCATTTTAATAACAAATCAATTGTCCATCTTTCTCTTCCTAGATGAAAATAGCCCCGCAAAGCAGACAGATAGTACACAATTTGATGAGTTGATTCTGAAAATTAGGGAAAAAGTATAAAAACAACAACTAAATAGTTTCTGTATTCCTTTTTTATTATCTTGTTGTAGGAGACTTATTTATGTCTTCTCTTTTCATTTTAGGGTATTTTTTAATCCTTGGCCAGATGTTATGCCATGGAACATGGAGGTCTTAAGATATATACTATTTTTTATTTTCTTTCAATACAATTTGATGTTTTTCATTGTGAAATTTTATTATCCACATATTTATATACTTATTGTATATATAGTATTTAAAATATATCTATTTGAAAAACCAAATAATGGAGGATAAAAATACAATTGTATCAGCAAAAGAAAATAATAAAGATCAGTTTTGAATATCTCAGTTACTCTAATATGAGATGATAATAAGATGAAAGAAATAAAAGAAGAGATGTGGACTTAAAACAAAATAAAAAACTAAAGACAGTAGGAATGGAACGTAGGAAAACACAGAAACTAAGAGTATGCAACCTAGTGGCAAGGTATGGGTGGTCATGGGCATTTAGCATTTGACATATAAAAACACAAAGTTTTTTAGAACAATATGGAAGGGAAACATCCTAGCAAAGAGGAGAATATGAAGACCTTTGAAGGATGGACCGAATGTAACCGATAAATTTTAAACATGATGCTTGCAGATAAGGACATGCAGGCTATAAGAGAGGAAACTCAGAAGGATCTCAAGCAATTTCTGCTCAAGGTTTTTTAGAGGATAATGGTATATATCTATGACAAAGATTTCCCCAAAATGTTTCTTGATTCTAAGACTGTGGTTCAATCGGATTAAGATTATCATCACAGTGCAATTTTTTTAGAAAATCTCATATTGTTGTGGAGCAGCTACAGAGCTTGTGCTTTACAATACTCGTAGGTGATGTGCCTGTTCTTTTAAAGACCACTTTGCTTATATGGAGAAAATAATAAAGTGAATGAAATCAATTTCCCC
>JADZMA010002485.1:0-11896 GCA_020796225.1 Arion vulgaris
GATCTAAAAATGAGAAATGTCTTGGATTAAAACAGATAAACAGATATCACTCAAAAACCATGAATAGTTAGTTGACAGTCAAACTGGTTTCCATGTGTGCTGTCGCCATATTTGGGATGTAGAGCGTTGCATGAAGTAGGATAAATCAATACATATTTATATAGACTTAATTTCTAGAGGTTTGGACTGAACAGTAATGGCGGATATGGTTTCTGTAGGTGCAGGCATGGGGCGACTAGGACGACGGTGGAAACTGGACATTAAAGAAACCTTGCTAGAGCCAATATTTTTTTTTCAGGCGGGATGTGATGAGAAAATTTCCCATGTGCCTTTTCAAACTTTAGGGTATGAAATGCCCGTCACTTATATCTAGGATGTAGTTGCTTAGGAGGTAGAAGTGCCAATTCCTGTTCCTATATTCACGTATGGAACGTCAGTGGGGATTGAATCCACGACTCTCAAGTCGATAGGTGCACGTTTCGAGAATCCGTCCCAAAACGAGAGAAATACAATATATATATTGCTTATTCATGCTTCAATTACGCTGTAATATACAATCTATCCTTCTCCATTAATCTCAATAATATTCATCAATATTGCTCCGTAAAAGTGCACACATTGTCAAAACTTTCTTCCCACAAATCTTCAACCACACACACACTCGCACACACAGGCACATACACACCATGCACCCAAGTTCGCACTACATACTAACATACAGTGAAGAAGATTGAGGAAGGAGACACAAATGCAAATTTTGCAACCAACAAAACTAACAAACACAGTACACATCAGCATGAGACTATTGCGCAAGTGTGATCATTTTTTCAGCAACGGTTAAAATCAATTAAGCAGCATGACGTCTGCAAGAAGCACTGATTTTCAGATCGCTCTCCGCACTATTTGTAATGGAATATGTATCGATACTCTCTGATACTATTTCCAGACGGTTATTAAGATTCATAATAACATTAGTCAGCCGATACGGAACTTGATGATGCTGATTACACTTTATATAACATTGTTTTCAAACAGTGTGTTTCGTTAGCAGTTGGTAGATTCACACATTTGAAAGCATAACAATAACTTTTTGGAAAGAATAAAGATATAGAAAGAAAGTTGATGTCGGTATTTGAAAATAGATGTCTGCGAACAATAATGTACACAACTGGAATGAATTTCCGTTTATGACGTCGTGAAGTTTTGTTTTAACAATGAGATCTGGTTACGTGTCCATATCAATATAAATGCTAGTCTGCCCAGCGTGTTCGTAGCGCGTTGGACTACGGGTGACTATCCTCTGTGTGTGTGGTTTCAATTACGCTGGGATGGCAGAAAAGCCACAGATTCCCCAGATTTATGGTGTTCGTGGCACCGAACCGAAGGGTTACGATGTCCATGGCACCGAGCCGAAGACTGAAAGCTCAAGTGCTTCTGGATCGAAAAAAAATCAATCAATATAAACAGTAATTTCTCATGAATTAACGTTTAGCCCTTATTTCTCGATGTGACCTCCCGCAACATAAGACAGAACTAGCTCAGACAGGAAAACTGAAGTTGCTGTTTAATGAGAGCTGGTTTTTATAAGTGTTTGCTAGAGCTGTCTAAGGTTTTCTGCAATTTTCCCAATTCTACAGTCCATAGTTATTTATTGATGAAAAGTTTTAATAATACAGTATTCCTTAGTTTTAATCTGAACTTGTAACATAATATAACATTCATTTAGAATGTTGTATTTTTAAACAAAATGAATTTGTTTTATCCAAGCAATGACTGAGATGCTAGGTCACGCGACAGTTGTAGTCTGATTTCTTGAATTTTTGCCAGTTAGCCAGTATTATGTTATCGAAGAGGCCACGTTTCTCGACTATCATATTATTCTCTTCTTATGTCCAACACCCTCCCAAGTCATCCAGTTCTCTAAGTTTTATTTTCTTCCGATGTACATCCTTTTACTTAATCCTCAAGTCATCATATATTTATTTTCTTCCGATGTACATCCTTTTATTTAATCCTCAAGTCATCATATATTTATTTTCTTCCGATGTACATCCTTTTACTTAATCCTCAAGTCATCATATATTTATTTTCTTCCGATGTACATCCTTTTACTTAATCCTCAAGTCATCATATATTTCTTTTCTTCCGATGTACATCCTTTTACTTAATCCTCAAGTCATCATATATTTATTTTCTTCCGATGTACATCCTTTTACTTAATCCTCAAGTCATCATATATTTATTTTCTTCATATATCCATCCCTGATAGTAATTTCCTATTGATCTGTTTTATTGTTTTCCTATGCCAGCAACTCTCCGTAATCTCTTATTTTTTAATTTTATGTTTTCACCTTTCATTCGAGTTTCGTAGCTTTCTCAAGTTTGTTCATTTATTATTTCTACTCACATTTGCATTCTCATATCCCTTCTAGTTTGACATTTTTCTCATACCAACTTTGCTCCATCATTAATCCTTGTTATTTTCTCATTATGTTCCTTCCCTTATTTAAATCCCGTATCAAATATTATGAGAAACGAAAGGTGGAAATATTTAGGTCATGTTCTTAGATCAGACGAAAAGAGACTAAATCGACAAGTCCTATGTGGTCACCAGTTGGGAAAAGAAAACGTGGAAGACCAAAGACCACTCTTCGAAGAACCATCCAACAAGAAAGTAAACTATTAGGATGTAAAATCATACAAGATCTCCAACTGCTAGCAAAGAACCGTATCACATGGAGATCTAAAACCTCTGCCTATGTGCCGCCTTTGGCTCGAAAGGAATAAACTAACTAACTTATTTAAATAGTCTATTTCCCCCACTCTTCCTAGTCTCTCAGTTATATTCTCTCTCTATTTCCCCAAGTCTTCCTAGTCTCCCTGTTATATTCTCTCTCTATTTCCCCAAGTCTTCCTAGTCTCCCTGTTATATTCTCTCTCTATTTCTCCACTCTTCCTAGTCTCTCTGTTATATTCTCTCTCTATTTCCCCCACTCTTTCTAGTCTCCCTGTTATATTCTCTCTCTATTTCCCCAAGTCTTCCTAGTCTCCCTGTTATATTCTCTCTCTATTTCTCCCACTCTTCCTAGTCTCTCAGTTATATTCTCTCTCTATTTCTCCCACTCTTCCTAGTCTCCCTGTTATATTCTCTCTCTATTTCTCCCACTCTTCCTAGTCTCCCTGTTATATTCTCTCTCTATTTCTCCCACTCTTCCTAGTCTCCCTGTTATATTCTCTCTCCTATTTCCCCACTCTTCCTAGTCTCCTGTTATATTCTCTCTCTATTTCCCCGTCTTCCTAGTCTCCCTGTTATATTCTCTCTCTATTTCCCCAAGTCTTCCTAGTCTCCCTGTTATATTCTCTCTCTATTTCCCCAAGTCTTCCTAGTCTCCCTGTTATATTCTTTCTCTATTTCCCCAAGTCTTCCTAGTCTCTCAGTTATATTCTCTCTCTATTTCTCCAAGTCTTTCTAGTCTCTCAGTTATATTCTCTCTCTATTTCCCCAAGTCTTTCTAGTCTCTCAGTTATATTCTCTCTCTATTTCCCCAAGTCTTCCTAGTCTCTCAGTTATATTCTCTCTCTATTTCTCCAAGTCTTTCTAGTCTCTCAGTTATATTCTCTCTCTATTTCTCCAAGTCTTTCTAGTCTCTCAGTTATATTCTCTCTCTATTTCCCCAAGTCTTTCTAGTCTCTCAGTTATATTCTCTCTCTATTTCTCCGTCTTCCTAGTCTCTCAGTTATATTCTCTCTCTATTTCCCCAAGTCTTCCTAGTCTCCCTGTTATATTCTTTCCTTCTTACCCCCTACCATTCTTCATAGTTTCCCCATTATATTCTCTCTCTATTTCTAGCTGTCTTCATGGTTTCCCATTATATTCTCTCTCTCTCTATTTTCAACCCTCTTCATAGTTTCCCCATTATATTCTCTCTCTATTTCCAACCCTCTTCATAGTTTCCCAGTTATATTCTCTCTCTATTCCCCCACTTAGTCTCCTCTATATTCTCCCCATGTTACCTAACTCTTACTGATCACCTACGTATATTCTCTACCCCTTATTCACTACTCTCTTCCCGATCTCCGGTTACATTCTCTCTCTATTTCCAATCCTCTTCATAGTTTCCCATCTCTCTTCATTCTCTAGAGACCTTGTACTGACAAAACACGTCAGTTATGTTGTCAAAGAGAATCAATCATGCATTAGAAATACTCAACAAGATGCATTGAGTTAAATAGTTCACAAATATAGAGACTAAACACATTTATTTTTTTATGAAATTGCCTTGCAGGATGACGCAGGTTATAATGTCATATCAACAACTCTATTAACTACCGACCTTCGAAATGGATGTTTACTTAGAATAGAGACTGAGATGGTATGATAAGATTACGAACTAGGAACTCAGAGGAAGAATTTAGCAGATACCAGTGGAGAAAGAGCTAAGGAAGAGACGCTGGCGATGGAAGACCGACCAGGAAGTATTGCAAGACAGGGGAAGAGGAGTAGGGAACGTCTAGACATACTAGGAGAAGAAAGCTGGAGAATGATATTAAAAGGATAGTTAAAACATGGAAATAATTGGAAGGAATGGCAAGAGAGAGAGTGTCATAGCCCCTCACTCCAGGTGGCAGCTGAGGAACCAGACAGTTATAAGTCTGTCCATTAATTCGTGAGCACGTTTGAAATTGATTTTCTCGAAAACTCCCTGTTGGATCTCAGTGATTTTTGCATGCATTAGAATATCCATGACGCTAAAATAAAGCTAACCAGTAGTCCATAGATGCTACGGATTTTGCATCAACTGAATTCCTTTGATCTTTATGACAATTGCAAATACAGAGGCTCAAATTTTAGATTTTACAGTAATCCTAAATTTGTCCATGTCAATTCTATTCATAGGTGTATCTCCAAAATTAACGATGGGTCAAGTAATTAAGTGTATTCCCCTTTATGTGCAATCGTAACTTGGATACAATATGCAACAGTTGTCCTCCCCTTCGGTCCCCATTAGACCCCAGGGTGTCTTAACGTCACCACAAATTTTATGATGGTAGACGCATTTGGATATGGAAATGTATACGTTGCTATTTCTCAGTCTGTAATCAAAATATGATTGTATCATCCCGAATCGCGATTCATGGGTTGATAATTGTTACTGGCTGGACAATTGATCATCTCGTGCCAGTACTCGTCTTCCTCTCGGACACATTTCATTCTTCAGAACTGCATGCTATCATTGAGAGGACTCACGTGTAGAACTTCAACATCACACATTTAAACGTCCTGTTCTGTTCCAACCGCCCTCTTGAGCCAGACAAGCTCTATCGGTTGAGTGAGCATGATATGGAGGTAGTCGCAAAGACTGGCCGTATTCCAAGATTTTGTCAATTGAAACACCTTCTTTTTGTCATCCTCACCCCGGTGCAACAACTCGGGTTTTAAATATAAAACATCATGACATTTTCCTTAGCAACCAAGTCCCAATTTGATCTTTTGTATTTGATGCAGTTGGTACTTTGTCTTTTCCCCTGATACTGCGTTGTGATAGGATGCATTATCCCTTCAAGCATGATGGGCTGTTTGTGAAATAGATCTTCTCCATCAGTGCTGAAAATATGTCCATTCATTTCTGTGTGGGAGTCCCTACCGTCATTTCTTTGATTGGAAAAATAAGTCCAGCGTCATGGACAAGACCTTCTTCACTGCTTCCTGCATGTTTAGTATAATACTGGCCTTTGCCTTTGGTATTTTCTTTTCTGTTCCCATCTACTGATTGCCATTCTTTAGCATTGGTGTGGTAATTGCCCCGTTGCCCAAATAAAAATATCTAGCCGCCCCCGCCGCTCCGGACCCTGCCTCAGGTATTTCTTCGGCGCAATTAATGGCTTTCCAAAAATATTCCCTCCCCTTTTTTTAAAAAGGGTGAACCGGCTCACAATTTTCCCCAAATTTTTTAGAAATTCACTAATCGATTCATTTTTAATTTTTTCCCAAAAAACAAGTTGTTTTTCCCAAACATTTTCGAGCTCCGTTTTTAACATCTATGTCAAAGTCTCATTTTCTTTTCCTTCCTTCACTTTTCTTTTTTGTGCCCGGGAAATCCATCGGAAAAAGGATTCTCTATTCAGACCAAAGCGCCAGTTGCGTTCGTTTCTGGGGGTTATGAATATGAATATGTGCCCTCTCTTGATTCCCAGGAAGTGTTGGTATGTAAAACTGTAACCCTGCATTTTATAAATTCCTTCAGACTCTTATGAATGTGATATCAATGTCTTTTTGATAAAAAAACACAAATGATACAATGCTTAAACAAATAGCGGATACCTATCTATCACGTACCCCCAATTATAATTATTTTCCCCCTTTCAAATCGACGGGGTTAGGTAGGGGAAATTTAAATTGTTGTTTACTCACGATATTTAAATGTTACCTAATTTATTTTAGAACAAGCTTTACCTAGATCTGTTACTTTTTTAAATCGGTGAGGTTGATTTTAATAAAACCCTGAAGAAGAAATATTTCAAACTACATCACTTTTTCTTGGGAAAAAATTTTCTCTAGCGTCATGGATATTCTAAGGCTGTTAAAAAAAATTGAGACCCAACAGGTATTTTTCGAAAATAAATTTAAAAATTCACAATTTGGACGATTTTTATGCGTTTATTTTGTACATATTTAGATATTTTAATAGGGGACTTAGTGTTTACTCTCTAAGCAGAGGGGAAACCCTAAACGAGACAATATTTTGCTGTTAGTGACGATTTAGTAACTGTTTCTAGTAAACATTCAACAATAAATATTCAGTACAGATGGATGTTTTTTTGAAGCTTATGAATAACATCATTAATAAACAAGTATAAAAACATCATGAAAAGTTGGTATTTCTTTTGCTCTCGTTATCATCATCTGTAACAAAATCATCACCCCACCAGCAATCCCACTGGGAAAAACATCGAAAATACTATCCCCCATCTAAGCAAGGAGGGGGCCAAGAGCTGGAAGGGGTTTTTGAAACCTATGCTCCTTTGGAGTACAAAGGTGAAAAAAATAACTCTATTATTACAATGTTATTGTTCAATTTTTCTTTTTTATATCTCCCCCGATATACGCAAATTAGACAATGTAAAAAAAGCAACATCAGCTTTTAAAAAGTCTAAATAAAAAATTTGGAAACCCAAATTTATAGTATTAAAACTAAAATTTCGAATTTTCAATTAAATTTTGTATCAATCTAACATATGCTAGCGAGAGTTGGACAATATAAAAAAATATGAAAAAAGTTGAAAAATTTTTAAAATAGTTCTGGGAAAAAAAATGAATATAAAATGGAACGATTCAGAAGAAATGATGAAATCAGAGACATGTCTGGGCAACCACTAGTGACAACATAAGAAAAGAAGATGTGTTGGGCACCTTGGGGGAAAAGATCAACGAATATCAAGCAGGCATTGAAGTGGGATCAAAGGGGGTTGAAGATGACCTAAGGGACCCGAAAAGAACTTTGCTGGGGGAGGCGGAAATTCGGGCTCGTTCCATGGAGGGGATTAACGGTTTCCCAGGATAGAGCCCGGGGATGGAGAAAATTCGCACCCCTTTTAACGTATAACGGGCTGAATTTTTTTTATTATACAATTAAAATTTTCCTATATCTCCATTTCCCCGGAATGCCTTTTAAAAGTGACCAAACTACTTGTTTTAAATTCTTTAATGCCCGTGCCAGCGTGTTCGTAGCGCGTTGGACTGTGGGGATGCCCCCCTTTTTACGGTTCAATTCCCTGGGCAGGCAGAAAAAACCGTTCCCCAGTTACGGGGTTCGGGGACCGAACCGAAAGGGTTTCGATGTCCATGGCACCGAGCCCAAGGCTGAAAACCAAATGTTTTGGGTCAAAAAAAAAAAAAAAAAAATTTATTGTAAACAAATTTCGTTATAATATACCCTCGTGTGTTTCCGGGCTCTCAAGAGGAGCAAAGAATAGTAATCAGGGAACGACTGGACCCAAAAACATTCTTAACCATTTAAAAATGTTTCCCAACAAAAGGGTTTCAGGGGTTTTGAATCTCCCCCGTTCAGGGTTGTGAAACTCCCCTTGACCAGAATGAGATGAATGCGATATTGGGTAGGAAAGAACGACCCAAAAAAAATGCAAAAGATTGAATAATGAACATGGAACTCTCGTGTTGGGCCGCTGGATGGATTTATTGGGGGGGGATCGGAAAAATGGACGTGTCGGATTAAAAGATGATAGTCCTCAATAACTGATAACTGAAAGAATAGTAAGACTACGACCTACAAGGCATATCGTAAGAGGTGACTGAGGTAGGGGCATAGGGAAGCTACCCTAGTAAATAAAAGCGTCGCAGAAATCGGATGTGCTTACCTAATTGTAGGCGCACAACAGGCACAACGTACAATCGTTCTTACGCTCAGATCACATACAAATCCGAAATGTGGTTAACAAGTGGTCGACATGGGGGTTAAGAAGAAAAAGGGTTATAATGCCATTCCTGCTGGCGTAGGCGTTATGAGCTGACCATCGGTCTAGATCAGCCTGTTCAACGCGGGCGTTCACGGAACCATGGCGCCTCTGTCATATATTCATGGTGCCCTATTTTACTCTGTCGGCTCAGATCAGTTGATCAGATTCCCATAAACACGGAAATAAAAACAGAAGATCAATATTTAAAATAATTTACTATCTACTCTCAGTGTTCTTTCATCCATCGACATTTTGAAAACCAAAGTTGCCATACAAGTGTTAGAATGGTTGTGTTTTTATTCCGATTTCCCATCCCCTATCTCCTGTTTTCACAAACTCTGATTCATTTCAGGGTTTTTGATTGTCTATCAGAATCCAGTCTTGCTTTCAGGCATTTCCGATAGAAGTGCTGTCACAGAGAACCTATTGACCCCGGTTGATTGTCAAGTACTTGCATTTTCCACATTATCAGGCAAACGTTGCTTTGATCACTGATACAACAAGTGGTGCAATTTCGATCTATTTTTCTGCCATGTGATCGCAGCATGATGGAAGTGTTCATACACAGTGTATGAAGTAGTGCTTGCATGTGAAGCAAAATATGTGTGCATGTCGATATCACGGAGTGATATTTGCCGATTCAATGTCGACGAATACGTTTCGATTTTGTTTGCATTCGATTCCATAAAATAAATTAAAACTGTCGTTACCGTTGTAGTAAAACACGTAATCACAAGTACTGTATTTTTACAAATTACAAAACAATGACAAAATACAGCAACGTTTCGACCAACAAGGTTTATCAAAAGAACAACTAGGAGTGAAAAATTTTAAAAAAAACAAATGGACGACCAAATACACGTTTCAAATGAAAATCTGGGAATAAAAACGAATAACGAAATAATTGTCAGAAAAACACACATAAAACTAGAAATAGAACGGAAAAAAACAATAAAAAATCTAGAAATATATAACTGAATACGTGCAACATATACCCTATAGATTACAAGGCATGAGAGAAAGTACTAATAAGCATAGGAATGTAATACGTTGGCCACGTGGTCATAAGGTACCATCAAAAAAATCAACAGATTCTCCAGAGCAAATCAGTTACCATTTTTTAGTACCACTTTATTCCACTTTTTAGTACCACTTTTTAGTACCATTTTTTAGTACCACTTTTTAGTACCACTTTTTAGTACCACTTTTTAGTACCACTTTTAGTACCATTTTTTAGTCCCACTTTTAGTACCACTTTTCCGATGGCCTAATGCTGAAAGTCCTACAAACAGGAGTCCCCCACAACATGTTCTCCTGGATCAGAAACCTCCTCTCCCGACGTACAGCCAGAGTAAAAATAGACAACCACCTCAGCAGATGCAAAATGAAGGAAGGATTTCCCACAGGGCAGTGTGATAGCATAGCTATTCCTAATATACATAATGACATCACCAAATTTGCCCAGAAGGTCTCAAACAGCCTACATGCAGACGACTTCCAATCTGGACAGCTGCAGAACACACTCCAAAAACATCATATTTACTACAAAAAACAGTGGAAAAAGTGGAGAACTGGACAAAAGCTGGGCCTCAAAATTAACCACACAAAAACCAAGCAATGTTTTTCCCTCTCCCCACAAGGAAAAGTATCCATCAATTTAGAAAACGAAACAATACCCCAAACAGATACACCACCTTCCTTGGAATCACCCTAGACAGCAGACTTACCTGGAAGCCAAACATAGACAAATCAAAAAGCCATACAAAAGACTTCGTGATGAAGAAACTAGCTGGCACGCCCTGGGCGCAAATTCAAAAATATTAAAGCAGGTCTCCAGGAGCAGTCAGACCCATCATGGAATATGGCTCCAGCTCTTGGACAAAAACACCCAAAAACAAACACACACACTCCGACAAGGTACAAAACATGGGCCTAGAATAACTCTGGGAGCAATGAAAAGCAGTCCTATCGTGAAATGGAAAAAACCCCAGACATAGAGCCTCTAGAACTCACCCGAAAATTTAAACACTCACCCAGTTTGAAAAAATAAAACGGCTGAAAGAACACCCTCTAACAAAATTCCAAAAAAACAAAAACAGACTTGCAAAAGGGAAAAATCCCAACCATCTGGCCCGAAGAATTTCATATGCAACATACAGACATTCTAAATGACCCAGAAATGTGGAACCCATAATACCAGAGCCATGGACATGCTACCAAGCACAGCCCAAATACACCTAGAAGTCTCAGGAATAATCTCCAAAAAATACAAACAGAGACAGAGCAAAGAGCCATTTCCTCCCAAAAGCTACGAGGGAATATCCCACAGCCCCATGGAAAATGTGTTCACAGATAGCTCAGCCACAGATGCTACCAGAAAGGAGGCATGGAATCTACATCACTCACCCTCAAAGGGAAACACAGAAACACACTCTCTGGCAGCAGGAGAAACATGCACTAACTTTAGAGCAGAGGCAACAGCCCTTCTTGCAGCCATACAGATTCTCAACGACCAACAAGTGTCAGCAAAAATATTGCAGTCTTTGGACTCAAGATCCGTTCTCCAGGCTATCCCCAAGTCCCAGACAAGAAAGCTCATTCAGGACATCCGGGAAAATATCAGCTTGTTGTCAAAAAATCGAACTGGTCTTACAGTGGATACCAGCTCACTGTGGCATACCAGGAAACGAAAGGCTGACAAACTCGCAAAAGGGCCGGGAGTAACACAACACCACCCAACACAAAGTTTACAGAAGCAAAGACTCTCCTGAAACAATCCAGGAAATGATCTGGAGAAAATCAAATGGGGGATACAGGCCAGAGCACGACAGTATAAATACACTAAACAGAAAAGCACAGACCACAATCTTCAGACTTAGAACAGGACACTGCAGTCTCAGAGCACACCTCCACAGAATGGGTCTCAGGGACTCGGCGGCCTGCACCTGTGGAGCACCAAAGCAGTCCCAGGCACATCCTACAAGACTGCCTAATCTGAGTAGTGAGAGATTGAGAAACTGGCCAACAGAAAAATCACTACAAGACAAACTATGGGAACCGTGAAGACCTCAAGGCACCGCCCTGTTTATGACACATACAGTAGTCCATGCAAAAGTTGAACGCAGAAGAAGAAAAGAGGAAGTAACTTTTTAGATACCCTTTTTTGTACCACTTTTTAGTACCACTTTAGTACCACTTTTTAGTACCACTTTTAGTACCCTTTTTAGTACCACTTTTAGTACCACTTTTAGTCCACTTTTAGTACCATTTTAGTACCACTTTTTTATACCCTTTTTAATTTCCACTTTTTTTAAGTACCACTTTTTAGTACCACTTTTAGTACCACTTTTATACCACTTTTATTACTTTTTAGTACCACTTTAGTACCACTTTTAGTACCCTTTTTAGTATTTTAAAATTT
>JADZMA010002486.1:0-11896 GCA_020796225.1 Arion vulgaris
GATCTATGTGACTGAGGTTATGTGCCTGATCTTGTTCTCCTTCTTCAAGTTCTCACTAGTTTGGGGTTTTTCGGATTCTCTAATAAAGGCAGCCGTCTGCCTCAGATTATCACCACCACTGTTTATCTTAGATGCTTGTAAATGGGCCACCCTTTTCTTCTCAAGTCTCCCATCCCGGGGCAGTTCTGAGGATAAAATTTCCTATGATTTCGCTTCCCCTTTGTGCCGACCTCTTCCCAGTGTTTGGCCATCCTGGATGGAGGTCTCACTTTCCCTACTGTGTGGCAAAACTCCAAACCCAGATTGGCGACCATAGAATCCTTATCCCATTCCTCATTGTGAGGGCGCTGCACCATGTTATCGCTTAGGCCTGGTGCATCCGTTTTCTGCAAGCATGTTTCGTTACCCTTTCCCAGCGGACATGTGCATCTGATTCAGTCAAACCTCCTTAGTCGCTTTTTACGACATGCGGCGGTAACAGTGGTTCTATTCTTTACACCCCAAATTTGGGCCCGGTAACCCCCCGGGCAGCATCTCGTTACAAAGGTTTGCTTCCTCTTGGAACGTTTGAGATATTTACAGAGATCCCTGATATCAAGGTATGTGAGATATAGTTTTTAGTCCTATCAGAGACAGGGCAAAAAAAGTAGTACCGATATAGTTTTTAGTCCTATCAGAGACGGACGCTAAAAAGTAGGTACCGATATAGTTTTTAGTCCTATCAAGACGGACGCAAAAAAGTAGGTACTGATTTAAAGTTGAGACATAAAATAACTTTTGGAAGTTCAAACCAAGAAGAGCAGGCTGGAAAGCCACTGCCGGGGGAAAAAATTCATTAGAAAGATTTAAAATGTCCTACAACATATTGTCACCATTTTCTAAATGACACAAGGAACACCTGGTGCTACGGAGTTTGTAATTGCCGCTGAGATCTTCCTGTGTAAGAAAGAGATCGGAGCCCACATGTTTACTCACCAAAGTGCAATGATGACGGTCCTATAAACCAAGACAGTGTACCATACAAAGGATGACTGTGAATCAAACAAGATGGAGAGATTTTATTACTGTTCTAGAGAATGCTACCAGTCATAATGGCTATTTATTGATATATCTGTCTCTGGTCAAGGATGTAATAGTTTCTTCCTTTCGTGCCAAAGGTGGCACATACGGCAGAGGTTTTAGATCTCCATGTGCGGGGTTCATTGCTAGCAGTTGGAGCTCTCGAATGGTTTTAAATCCCAATAGTTACTTTTTTGTGGGATTGTTCTTCGAAGAGTGGTCTTAGGTCTTCCACGTTTTCTTTTCCCAACATAAGGACTTGTCGAGTTGGTTTCTTTTCTGGATGTAATGAATAATTTTTTTTAAAAATAAACAAAATACTGCATTTACTGTCTGAAGTACTGCTTTTTAGGCGGTGTGGTAAGGAAGGGAGGGGGCCTTGAGTCGGAAAAAATTACAGACCGCATGGCTAGTGCAGTAATCGCGAAACTGTTCAGGTTAGGTTTTCTCTTGATCCCCCCAACAGAAAAACTCCTTGGCCGTCCCAGAGATTGAACCTCAGTCCCGAAGGGGTCACCTTTAATCCATTGGCCAGATTCTCCTCAAGAATTATAGACAACAATAAAATAAATAAATAAAATTTAAACCCTTTTGGGATTCAGTGCCACAATCAAGAATAGGTTCCGCATTGCCAGGTAAAAATAAGGACATTCTTGAGCAATCAAAGGAAGGAATCAATCTCCATATCTAGCATCATATCTGGCATTACAGTGAAGGCATGAAGTGGATAATCTCCCTTGAGAAATGGAACCACATATGGGCAGAGTTTCTCTGTAATAAACAAGTAAGTACAATGTGTGACACATAGAATAATGAAGTTATCCCATGAGGTTTCCCCTTAGCTTGATTACACATTTGTTATCTGTGTCCTCACAGGAACTTCACTTTGCCCATAATTTCTTCTTCTTCTTCTTCAGCGATCTCTGGTCATGCGCTTAATTTACTGTGAACCACAAACTGGGCAGACAGCTTCAGGTCTGTCGGGTTTCCCCAAAGTTTAGTTTTCAGGTCGACTGGGTGTGGCCACATGTTGCTTCTCAGCTCACACAGAAGAGGACAGTCTTGCAGGATATGCTTTGGTGTCTGTTCTGCCTGCTGACACTGGCAGAGAGCTGTTTGACTTTTTCCCTAGTCTGTATAGGTGTTTGTTGAGTCTGCAGTGTCGTGCGTAGTGAAAAAATGACCTGGTCTGTTCTGCTTAGGTCTTTGAGGAGTCTTTTCCATAATCATATCCAGTGTTTGTCTTCCAGTCTACTGCAGATTTTCTCTGTATGGGGTTTTGACCTCTTGAAAAGACAAGGGTTGGTAAATTTGCTCTTTGGCACTGCCCTCCTTAGCTAAGACATCAGCACCCCCATTGCGCAATGCCAAGTGAATGGAATCCACTGCAGTAATTCTGCCTTTTCTGAAAGCTGAGCAAGTTCTCTTTGTAGTTTTTGTACTGTGTGCTGTCAGTGGATTTAGCCTCCAGGGCTTGTATAGCTGACAATGAGTCTGAAGAAATACCATCTTGCTTGCAGCTGCTTGCATCTTATTCATGTGCTGTGCTGCCATCAGAAGGGCTATGAGTTCTGCTTTGTAGTTGGAACATATTCTTCCAGTAGGAGCCCTAGAAAACACAGTGGTAGCATCGGGGTACCTAATGACACTCCTGCTCCACCATTCATAGTTGCTTCCATTGCCGATCCATCTGTGTAAATTCTTATCCAGCTGTCTTCTGGAAACATGTAATGAGATGTTCCATTGTAATTGTTTTTTCACTAGATTAGGCTCGGCATCTTTGCTTAATAATTTAGGGATGGAGGTTGAGAAGTTTATTGGTACTGAGTCTGGTTCCCAGTGATCAAAAAGCAATTCTTCAGGTATGGAATTATGATTTAGTAGTTCCCAAATATGACTTTCCTATTTCTTTGCTTTGTGGTTTAGACTTGTACGCTTTAGTCTGTTCTTTGTTCTAGCCGCCATTTTTCATGCAGTGGATGGTGAGGCATTCTTTTTATCCTTTCAGTCTGTAGAATCACTTTTTTTCCCTTTTTCTGTCTTCCAAGGGCTGGATGTTGGGTGCCTTTCCATTTCTACAATTGGTGTAGATTTCATGGCTCCAAAATAGTACGCAGACACCTGTTTTGTGTTTTTTCCAGTATCGATTTGTTTGAATGGGCTGCTGATTTCCATGTCGATGATGCATATTCGAAGGTCGGTCTAACTGCACCAGTGTACACCTGACTCGGATTCGAATATCAGCTCCCAGTAGTTCCAGCCAGCTTCCCCATCCACTTTGTTTCTCATAGCCTTTCTGTTTGTTTCCATTATGTGATGTTTCCATGTCAGACGACTGTCAAGCTTAACTCCCAAAAAGGTTGGAGTATGGGAACGGGAAACGATATCATCGTTAAATTTCAGTCTGAAGTGTTCTTCCTTTGTTGACAATGAGAAAAGCGTTGCTATAGTTTTGCTCCGGTTTATTTCTTTGACCCCATTTACTTGCCCACATTTGAGCGCTGTTCAGGCTGGCCTGGAGTTTAAAGATGGCAGGACCCAGAAACTCGGGGGTGTACCACACAGCTAGATCATCAGCATGGAGAGAGTGTGATACATGTCTGGGCAGAGTTTGTGGCAGATCATTAAATATACAGGAAAGCAATGGGACAGTACGCCCTGTGGGACTCCTGCTCTTAATTTGAATCTGGGACTGTGCACTCCATCCAATTTTACAGATGCTTGTCTATGGTTAAGAAAGTCTTTTATCCAATAGTACATTTTACCCCGTATTCCACTGCGTAAGAGCTTGAGTAGCAAACCATCTTTCCAGACTTTGTCGAAGGCCTTAGACATGTCAAGAACACTGTAGGGTTTTTTTCTTTCTTGGAAGCCATTTTCATGTCCTGTGCGAGGTATGCCACTTGGTCATCAGTGCTTCTATGCTGCCAGCTGTCTGGGCTGGATCCAGTTTATGGTTGGGTTCTAAAAACCACTGGAGTCTAGTGGTTTCACTCTCTCCAGCAGTTTTGCAGTGCAACTTAGCAAACTTATAGGTCTGTAGCTCTGCGGATCCTTTTGTCTTTTCCACTTTTGAAAATTGGGTGGATTGTGGCATTTTTTCCCGATGTCTGGGGCTCTCCCCGTCTCCAACTATTGTTAAAAATCTGGAGTAGAAGACTCTGTGCAATTGGGCCTATTTGTTTGAGCATGTCGTTGATACTCCATCTGGTCCGGGGGCCCTTTTTTTGATTGAGCTTTTTCAGTGCTCTCTGCAGCTCAGTCAGTGTGATGTCTACCTCCATACAGGGGTCACTTGTTGCTTTTTTGAATGTAGTATTTATCTCACTTCTGACTTCTTTCCCTTGCTCCTGACTTATTGAGGGATGAGCTTTCTTGCTTGTAACACTGGGCCATCAGGTGGCTGCTCCTTTCCTGTGAGGATTGTTCTCCTTGCTGGAGAACTGTTTTCCCTCTAGATGGGTTGTCATCGTTCAGGGCTTTTGTAAGTCTCCCCAACTTTTGAGTATCTTTTCCCATGTTCAAAGAGGCTGTCTTTTCTTTCCAAGGTTTTCTACACTGCTGGTTTCTTTCTCTAACATAAAGGGCCCTTGCCCTATTGTGTTGCATTACATTTTGGTCCGTTATGCAGTTCCATTGTATTTCTGGCACTGCAAAGCGAGCTATGGAGAACTTCCATCTCTGGTGTCCAATATGGCTTGTAGTTTTTCTCCTCCCGGGATAGCCTTTTTGCAGCATCTAAAATGGCTTTATTGAATGAACGTGCACCTCTGTCCACTTTTCCTGATTGATTAATTTCTTTACAGTACTTGTCTGCTAGTTCTTGGAATAGCTTCCAGTCTGCCTTTTGTAATTCCAACTAGGGGCAGAGTTTGTAAGTTCCTCCTTGTTAATGTTATTTATGAGGAGTTTCACTGGTCTATGTCACTACCTCAATCTGGTGCAGACTTGCCTTTGGGTTTTCCTGTGAATGTCGTCCCGTAGCAAAAGCCAGATCTGGGGTGCTTGTTGTCAGACATCGTGAGTAACATTTTGAGGATCATCTGGGTGGTTGAGAATGGTGAGACTGTTGGTGATCAGCCATTCTTCAGGCTTTCACCTCGAGGATCTAGCGTGTCATGCCCAGCTTGGTGAGTGGCTGTTGAAGTCTCCTACTATAAACAAGTTGTCATCTTGAACTTTGATAGCTTCCAGCTCAGTTTGAATGGAGGGTGTGGGGAGTATATATTGTATAGTGTCATCTTAGTTTTTGATAAGGGGGTTGAACAGCTATGAATTCTGTGCTCATCTGATTGGGCCTGTGAAGTTCAACTGCCGGTATGGAATTACGAACTAGTGTTACTACTCCCACCCTTATGTCTATTTTCTCTATCCTGACGGAAGGTTTCAAATCCTCTAATGCTGAATCTATTTCCGGGATTAAGGTGCGTCTCTTGGATACAGCAGATGTCAATCTTTTCTGCTGCAGACGTTCCTCTAGCTCTCGTTTTTGTTGGTTACCCTTCTGCATTCCATTGCATAATTGTGAGGGTGAAAGTTTGTCCTTGCTGCCAGTAGTAATACCCTGTCCTCCCTGGCTTTGCAAGAATCAACAGGGCCGCCAGTAGCTAAGGGTGGACCCCTTCGAGGCAGGGTGTCCGGTCCCACCACCACCTGGCTGTTTCCCATGGTGGTGGCACCACAGTTATATAAATATTTGCGCATGGCCATTTGAGTTGTTCGTATGTGTCGATTCCTCCCGCCAATAATGGCTGACACATTCCGTTTCTGAGGACATCTTTTTTTGAGGTTGTTCTCTAGACAGTTGCAGTCCCCTGCTGACGAGATCTGTCTTCCCGGGTTTGTCTGGAGTCGTCCTACTCTAGATGACTTCAGCCTTCTGTTGCCGGGCTCACCAACCCAGGCTTTTATGCAGGGTGTGCTCCTTGGACACTGTAGTTTAATCCCTTACTCTTAAGGGAAAGTGTCATAGAAGTAGAAGACAAGACAAGAAAAGGATGTCCTCCTCAAGAGAGAGAGAGGACAAGTGCTATTTGTCCCATAGCTGGGGATGGGTTGGTTGCAGCCAGAGCATTTACCACTCGCGGTGGGTTCTGCACTGTCACCTTATGAGGCCCCATCCTGCTCCCCGCCTTTTGGTCTGGCCTTTCACCTTCAGTCTGTTCGGCTTGGTTAGACCTGCCAGGAGTTAGACTCCGCCGACATAGCCTGAAGGATCCTAAAGGCACACAAACCCTCCAACCGCGATAAGGTAGGCTAATATGGAGGGCCCCATAATTTGATTACATATTTGTTATATGTGTCCTGACAGGAACTTCACGTTGTCCATAGTTTGATTACATATTTGTTATCTATGAATATAAAGAAAACAGAGGTTATGGTTGTCTCCAAGAAACAAGAAACACCAACATGTAATATCAAAATAAATAACACAACACTGAAACAAGTCCATCGATTCAAGTATCTAGGAACATTTCTAACATCAGATGGAAGATGTACAACAGAGATTAGAAGTAGAATAGCTCAAATGAAAGCAGCTTTTATGAAAATGAAGAACACACTATTCGTGAACTCACTACCAATGACATTGCGAAACAGTACTCAATGCTATATTGAACCAATACTTATGTATGGCAGCGAATCATGGACAATGAACAAACAATCAATACGATCATTGGAAGCCACAGAGATGTGGTTTTACAGAAGAATGTTGAAAATTCCATGGACAGCAAAGAAAACAAATGTGGAGGTTTTAAATAAGGCCTGCACACAAAGAAACCTTATCAAAAGAATAAGAATCCGACAATCAAGGTTCTTTGGGCATATAATGCGAAGAGGAGGTTTAGAACATTTGGTGACTACAGGTAAAATTCAGGAAGGAGAGATCGTGGAAGACAGAGGAGAAGATGTTGGATGGCCTGACATCATAGTTCGAAAAATATTGACGTCAGAACTGATTACATGCACCAAGCAAAGAGAGTTGTGGAGAGACATGATCGCCTCGCCGGCAGGCATGGCACTGATTGAGTAGGTGAAGCGGAAGACTGCAGTAAGGCTATGTACAGTAGGTGAAAGCGGAAGACTGCAGTAAAGCTATGTACAGTAGGTGAAACGGAAGACTGCAGTAAAGCTATGTACAGTAGGTGAAACGGAAGACGCAGTAAAGCTATGTACAGTAGGTGAAACGGAAGACTGCAGTAAAGCTATGTACAGTAGGTGAAACGGAAGACTGCAGTAAAGCTATGTACAGTAGGTGAAACAGAAGACTGCAGTAAAGCTATGTACAGTAGGTGAAATGGAAGACTGCAGTAAAACTATGTACAGTAGGTGAAACGGAAGACTGCAGTAAAACTATGTACAGTAGGTGAAACGGAAGACTGCAGTAAAACTATGTACAGTAGGTGAAACGGAAGACTGCAGTAAAGCTATGTACAGTAGGTGAAACGGAAGACTGCAGTAAAGCTATGTACAGTAGGTGAAACGGAAGACTGCAGTAAAACTATGTACAGTAGGTGAAACGGAAGACTGCAGTAAAGCTATGTACAGTAGGTGAAACGGAAGACTGCAGTAAAGCTATGTACAGTAGGTGAAACGGAAGACTACAGTAAAGCTATGTACAGTAGGTGAAACACATAAAAACAAAGTAATATAGTTTAACAAAGTACAACAACATTTTGACCAAAAGGCCTGTTTGATGCAAAAGAAGCAAAGAAATTCAGACTTATACACCAGACCGCCCCCGAGTGGTTACCGGGACCCAAATTGGGTGTAAAGAATAGAACCACTGTTACCTACCATGCATGTCGTAAGAGGCGACTAAGGAGGTTGGGCGTGGGGCTAGCTACCCCACACCGTAAAAAACACTAGATGGCTACAGAACGGAGAGCAAACCGAGTAAATGCTGGCTGAAACCGGACACATCACCAAAGGATAAGCACCAGAGCTCCAAATGGTGCTGAAGATGTGACGTAAAACACACACCAATGCTAAGGCTGCATGAATCAGATTTCCACATGAATAAGATTTATAGGAGATCTGGTACATCAGTCAGGGCGTGATCACAAGAGAGAGAGAGAGAGAGATACACCAGACAGAACATATACAGTCCAGACAATAAATCCCTAAGGACCCTAAAATCAAGGATTATGTGATGTGAGAATGATGATTTTAAGAAATTTTCACGTTCTTCAAGTTATTTTGGTTGTAAAGAATGGAATCAAAGTCTGACATGGCATCTGTCCCAGTAAGTGATTGCTTTATAAATCCACTTCAGAGCTAATGTAACTGTCTCAATCTCTACTCCCAAACTTCAGAAATGTTGTAACTCTAAAAATAAATATGAAGAACTAAAATGAATCCTGACATGGACAACAAGAATAAGTCAAGTCCTGACACAGAAAACAAGAATAAGTCCTTCCTTCCTTTCATTTGCTTGGAATATTGTCAATATATTAAATGTTGTCTCTTGTATAAACTTCACTGTCTTTTGTAGCTGACACAGAGGTCTGTGTAGTGTTCTGTTCAATGTTGTTTCACTCTAGGCCAGTGAGTTTGCCTCAGTATATCTATCATATTCAGGGCAGTTTTGAAGTATGTGCTCTGCAGTTTTGGGTGTCTGTTCACATGGTTAAATTGCCAATCTTGAATGTTATATGCATGTGGCTGCAGAGTCGGTTGTGTCCTGTTCTGAGGAGTAGAATGACAACATGTTCTAATCTGCTCATATAGTAGTAGTCGTCCTCTGTTAGTATTCATAGCTTTCTCAATGATTTAATCATCCTTTCCTTTTGGTGGTAGGTAGCCAGTACAAAGATAAGTCAAATCCTAACACAGAAAATAAAAATATGTCAAGTCCTGACACAAGCAAACACAAAGGACAAAGCCAAGTTCTGACACATTTTAACATACTTTTGTCTTCCTTTGACAGCTCAACAGGATCCTCTGTAGGACTCAAACCTACACCATCTGCATAGTAGCTAGTGAGAAATGGAGCTGCTGGAGACTTCTTTAAAAATGGAGTACATTTGTTCTGTACTAGCCACAGTGGACTGCGGACATAATGCACTCTCTGCAAGATAATAATAAATATTAGTAAAAGAAAACTGTATGTTAAAAGAAAGCATATGATGTATATATATATATATATATATATATATATATATATATATATATATATATATATATATATATATATATATATATATATATATATATATATATATATATATATATATATATATATATATATATCACTATGATGCAACATCTGGCTGGAGTTTCATGTCTAGGTGCATGGCAGGATATGTGGGATAGAGCAGGATAACGACAGGTGGAACAAGAGATAAGTGGCAGAAGGTGGAATGGATAGGACACACACTGAGGAGGCCTCCTGACAGCATCACGAGATAGACCCTCAAATGGAACCCCCAGGGCAATAGACGTAAGGGAAATCCAGGAACACCTGGATGCGGGAGTTGGAAACAGAATGCAAGAAAGGGAGAGAGAGTGGAGAAGATGGCCTTGGATGGGAGGGTTTGGAAAACCTTGATTGCAAGCCTATGCCTCCCTTGAGGTAAAGAGGATGAAGAATACATGGAAGGGTTGTTGCAGAGAGGAATGAAGCCTACATGACAATTACCTTCAATATGAAGGTGGAGGTTGTTACTGCTACTGCTACCCTCCAATGACTTTTAAGTCTGTTTACTGCAGTCATTGTTGTGTTTGACTCTCAGTTAATGCTTCAAAGAGTCCAAAACAGCAGATTGCAGTATGTGTGGATGTTGTCTATCAAGGTTTTCAACTTTCAATAGCTTACATAGATCCATTGTTCTAGACATATGGGGGTTTACGATATTAGAGAACAGGACAATGGCAAAAGGTTAAGATATTTGTGCCTGTTGTCCTGAACGTGGTGGGTTGGAATCGGACCACGCTCACATGTGCAATTTTTCCCGAGATCCCAAAGATTGTTGCTGGAGCTACGGAGTTTGTGCTTTGTGCAACATTGTAGATTTCTGCAGAAAATGGATGGAACCATATGGGGAAAACCTGGAGCAATGAAGTAAATCCTTTGCCTTTAGAGATCAGACAGGCATGCATCAACAGCACTGATCCTCAGGGAATTGAAGATGGTTGCTCAGTGACAGTCCATTGGATGCAGACACTGAAATTAATGTTTCGCCCGAGTGGTTACAGAGGTCCAAACTGGGGTGTAAAGAATAGAACCACTGTTACCTGCCACACATGTCGTAACAGGCGACTGAGGAGGTTGGGAATGGGGCTGGTTACCCCACACCGTAAAAAATACTAGATGGCTACAGAACGGAGAGCGAACCAAGTAAACGCTGACTGAAACCGGACACATCGCGAAGGATAAGCACCAGAGCTCCAAATGGTGCTGAAGATGTGATGTAAAACATACCAATGCTAAGGCTGCATGAATTAGATTTCCACATGAATAGAATTTATGGGGAGAACAGATACGTTGGTCTGGGCAGTGATCGCGCGCGAGAGAGATTAATGTTGCATCTATCAATCATTTAGAGGAGTGTGAAATAACACATAGAAGCAACTCTGGATTCCTGAGGAGCAAAATGAAGAGCGTGTTTAAGCAACAAATTATGTGAATTATCTGCATTCATACCCTTCTACATCTGCTGGGGACGACTGAGTACCTATGGGTCTGTTCAGCGTTTTATGACGATTAAGTAAGCAATAAATATTAACTAATCTGTTTGAGTGCTGTGTGCTGTCAACATTTGCTGTACGGATCGGAATGCTGGAGAATGACAGAACAGGATATGTCCAGACTCTCCACCTTTCATACAACTTGTCTGCGAAAAATCTTACGCGTGTACTGGCGACTACTATCTTGAACCAAGAATTGCTTGCATGATGCCAACAAGAGAATATGGGCACTATCATCCGAAGACGACACTGGAGATGGATTGGACATGTGATGCGCATGGAGATTGGCTCCGAAACGAAAACTGCACTGAGATGGACTCCCGAGGGTAGACGAGCGTGGAAGACCCAAGGCGACCTGGAGGAGAACGATAGAGCAAGAACTGAAGGAAATGAATCATAGCTGGAACACAATACAGAGGAAGGCCATGAACAGAGAAGAATGGGGTGCGTTTGTTTCTGCCCTAAACGCCAAGGGCGTAACAGGCTAAAGAAGAAGAAGAATCTGTTTGAGTGATAGTTATGTAACAATAAGTCAATGGCTAGTTCATGTAACTAATGGGCGATGTCAGGAAGATCCTTCTTCTTCCAAGGCTAGATAAATGGAACACATTATACGCAACAAAATAACAACTTACAAACACAGGCAGATACCACTACATAGCTTTGGGCCGAAGGGTAAGAGCTAATGTGCAGCTGAATCATTGAAGAAAAACTAATGGGTCGCTGATGGCAAGTTGATAACACTGTGCTGGTGACCATGCACCATGGAAACTACAGAAAAAATGTTCTGTGTGCATATGGTATGCGGTTGAGCTACAGATTGATCCTTAGACTGATCCTTTACTTGGGGGTCTAAATTACAAGTATCTCTGAAATTAGATAATGGCGAGGGACACTGGTGATAAAGAAAGTAAGTCTTCATACAAAAACCAGTCAGAGGCACCATATTAGACACCAAGACTACACCTGAATTCAAAGTGGGTGAATTAAAAAACAAAAACAGAAAAAACTGCAACTAATCTTTATTAACAGAAACTGAACCCACTCCTTGTGAAGCTACAGTTGAGGATAACACTATTTTCATTGAATGGCTACACTGAACAATCAGTGAATAATTACCTCATCTTCTGGGATGCTACAGCCATCTTGT
>JADZMA010002487.1:0-11896 GCA_020796225.1 Arion vulgaris
GATCTCCCCCTTCCCCATTGTTTTTTTCTCCCAAATTTTGATCATTCTTTTGTGATATAAAAACCCCTTTTTAAAAAAGCTTTTTTTTTATGTCCATGGTTCAGCGCCTTTTAAAAGCTCATTTTACCCTTGGGCGTGTCATTTCCCCGGTGTTTAGGGGTTTCCTTCCCGTTAACCTTTTGATTTGCCCCCAAACCAACCTGTAGGAAAGGGCCTATTTTTTTTTCGGGGTGGCCCCCTTAAGGGTATCCGGGGGGAAGTTCATCTACCCAGGATGGCGATCTGAAAAATTTCAATGATGGGGGCGGTAGATGACTGGGGGGAAAAACTTTTTTTTGGGAAATTTCCCTTTTTTGCGAACTATTTTCCCTCTTTTTTTAAACGGGTTTCCTATGTTTTTGCTTAGTTTTCACGGGGTTTTAATTTCCCAAACAGTAAAAATGTTAAAAAACATCCCTCACCCCCTGCAAAAGTTTAAAATTTGCTATTTTCCCCATCAATAACAATTTTTTCTATTGCTACATTGAATAAAAAAAAATAATCCTTTGATAAAAAGCAAGTAAAAAGTATTGAAAGAGTAAAAAAATCAAACAAAGGGGAAGGGGGGAAAAATTTTCAAACTTATGGTTAGTGACCAGTTTTTAAAAATACCAATAAATAATGAAAAAACACTCCCCTTCGGGGAAAAGTGAATGGAACATATTGGTAACATTGACTGGCTTTCTGGGGAAAAATTCATTTCAAAAAAGGCAAAAAAAGGTAATTTTTTTTTTTTTGACAAATTATTTAAAGTTTTTTAAAGATAAAAAAAACAAACCAAAATCGGTTTTCCCTTTTCCCTTAAAATCCCCGGAAATTTTTTCCCGTGGGTTCAGAAAAAAGAACGCTTCTTTTTTTGTCGAACACTGCTGCGGGGTTGCCCGGTGTCAGGGTTTTCTGTTTTTTTTTTTGCGTTTTCTGGTGGGGGGGGTGTTGATTTTGTTTTTTGACGGATTCTGCTATCCCACAAAAATTTTTTTGTGGTCTTTCTCTCACCTTTTTTCCCAGATGTTCTTTGCAAAAAAAAGATTTTAAATATACTGTGGAGGGGAATGCATTTTTTGAAAACCCCCTTAATTTTTTGTTTCTCAATGTAATTCAAGCGGGTTCCCCAATTTTTTCTTATGCTGATTTGGGGTTTTTGTCTTTTCTGATGTTGTTTGGCTTTTTACAGGCAACATTTCACATGTAGTTTATTTTTGTAACCCCTTGCTCTTTTCCAAAGTTTGGTCTGGCCAAAAATAATTAAATCTGTTGACCCTCTGTTTAGCCTTTAGTAAATTTTTTTTGGGTTTCCTTAAAGGGTGGGTTTCAAACATTTGCTTTTGCACCTTTCTTCTAGTCTTCTGTGAATAAAGCTTCCCAAAATATTTGGTTTTTTCCTTTTTTTTTTAATTAATTGGTTTTGGGTTTTTTGTTTTTTTTTCCCATATTCATTATTTCTGTTTTAGTTTGTTTATTTTTATGTTTTTCCACAATTGTTCAAATGTCAATTATGGTTTTTCTTGTTCCCTTTGATGTATCAGGCCTTTTTAAACATCTGCAAAAAAACGCCTCAACAATTTGACTCTTGAAATTTTTTCCAAAATGCAATAAAAAATAGTGGTGAGAGGGACACAACCTTTTCTGACACCGATGAATGGAGAACCCCGACATTATACATTATAAATTTCCAAAAGTTTTTATATTTTTATTGGGATTCTTCTTTTTTCAATCTCACCATTTTTTTGGGGGGAAAATTTGGGAAAAAAATAAGGGGAAACCCAAAAAAATAATCAGAAATAATGAATTTTACTACAAAAGTCGGATTTTTCCCTGGGCTCATGGGGGGCACAAAAATTTAAAAATGACTTACAAAGGTTTTTGAAAGGGGGGGAGGGGGCTGGGAAACTACCTGTTAAAAAAAAAATCACGGAATCGGGTTTTGCTGGCCTATTTAGGCTCATAAATGGGCAATCGGGTCTTAGGCTCCCGATCTTAAAAACAAATTTGGGTTTAGGGGGCGAAAAGGGCATTTAAAAATACTACAAAATGTAAAGGAATTTTCAAATATGAAAAAAAAGGCCCCCGAAAAAAAAACATACCTTTTGGGCCTTTTCCTACTGGGGCATGCAAATTTTCTTCTCAATGGGGGCGTGAAAGTTCACCATGGGGAGGCTGAGAGGGCCCCCTTTTCAAAGGAAAGAAAGTGGCGGCCTTTTTCCCCCACCAATTCCAAAACCTGAAATTTAAATAATAATGAACTGGGTGAAAAATTTCTCTTGTACCATTTCATTCAAGGGGCTGCAAGTAAATTTTCTGGGGGAAATCGTCGCCGACCAAAATAATTTTTTTCTGGAAAAATGCGTTCTTTTTCTATAAAAGCCCTTTCAGGGTTTTCGGGTCTTTTTTTTTTGGGAACCCTTTTCCTCCCCCTTCCCAAAGCCTGCTTTGGATTTTTTGATCATTTCTTCTCAAAAAGGGAAATTTAAATATCTCCTCTCCTTCTTTTAACAGTTGTTTAGTGGTTTTTTTAAAAATTCTGATTTCATCCCTTCTCTGGGAAATTTTTTTACACAAATTTAAAAAGGAATTGATCTAAACATTTGTGTCTGGAAAAATTCTGCCATTGTTGCCAAAATCACGGGGAAACAAAGAAAAGGTTCACTGCGCATACAAAAGGGATGTTTAAAAACTGAGGATGGCCAGGAAAAAATTTCCATATTAAATAAAAGTGTGTGTAAATCAGGCATAACATCATTGTTCCCAGGCTCAGATCACATACAAATCCAAAAGAAAAAACAAATAGCCCATCACAAAGGGGGTTTAAAAAGTGGTCGAAAGGGGGTTAAAAAAGGGGGTTTAAAAAAAGGGGAATTCGAAGGGGGTTTTTCCAAAGGGTTTAAAAAATGGTGATTGGGGCCCAAAAGGTTTAAAAAATGATTGATAAAAAGGGGGTATCACAAAAATTTAAAAAAATGGTTTATATGGGGCTGTTGGGGAAAAACTTTTTCCAAGGGGCTAAATAACAAAAGAAAGGGCCCCGGGCCCAAAATGGACCTCCAAAAACAGAGGGGGAAAAAGACTATCCCCGAAACCATACCAAAGGCCCCTTTAAATCTCTTCCCGACCTGGCGGGTGTGGGCTGCAAAGAAAAGAAGAAAAAAGACAAGGGTTTAAAAAGTGATTTAAAAATGGGGGTATCACAAAGGGTTTAAAAAAATGATTGATATGGGGCTATCACAAAAAAAAATTAAAAAAGTGATTTATAAAGGGGGATCCAAAAAGGGGTTTAAAAAATGATTGATATGGGGGTTACAAAAAAGGGTTTAAAAAAATGATTGTTTTGGGTATCACAAAAAAAATTTAAAAAATGATTGATATGGGCTGTTGAAGAACTTTTTTGGGGTCTAAATAAAAGGATCTGAAAATCAAAAATAAGGGCCCGAAGGGGAAATGGGTAAAAAGTAAAAAAATTAAAAAAACCGGGCAAATTCCCAAATTTTTTAATTCATTTAATTAATGGCGGTCTGCCGGAAAAAATGCCCTATGGAACGGGGAATTTTGGCGGGGAGCCCTTTTTGACAGAGGAACCGATGGGGGATATGGGTGAATATTTTTTTTCCTCTCTTCTCTGGTTTTCCCCAAATTTAAACTGGGTTGTCTAGGGATTTGGTTTTAAAAAAAATTTTCCCCAATTTTTCTGGGCCCAAAATGAGCGAAATAGCACTGTGACCCAAAACATGTGAAACAAAAAGGGGGGCCCAGGCTCTTTTTTATCCTTTTTAACACCGATTAAAACCCCTTAAAAACATGCCTTTTCTGGTTTTCCCCGTTCTTCTTTTTGGTTTTATCTCTGCCTCCCAAATCTTTTTCCTTTTTTTCCCGGGGGTTCCCCTCTTTCGCTGTCCTGGGGTCTTTTTTGTTATTTTTCCCCTTTGGTTATCTCAAGTTGTCCATCCAGCGCCATTTTTAATTTCTTGAATCCTGGAATCTATCTTGTTCTTCCCCATAAGCTCCCTTGAGACTCCAAATAAATAAGTTGTAGAAAGTGTGCTGGTCTACTTTTGTTCTAAATGGCCAACACACGCTTCCAGTCAATAAAATACAAAGGGGTTTTACAAATTTGGCGTATGAACGTTTGAAGAAAATTCTGCCTCAACTGGAACGACCTGCACCCAGTTTAGGAAGCAAATGTACAAACAAATGTGCTATCGTTGCTTCTTCGGTACGGTACCTTTCAAAATCATTAAAAAATATTGTTTTCCCAGGTCCATGGTGAGCCCATTCCATCTTACTTCTTTCTGAAATTGTTCAAATGTACACAAAAGAATATAAAACATTTCAAACCTGCTACAAGCATTTAAAACAGATATATAAAACAAAAGTAAATATAGATTTAAGGATTTGAACCCATTATTTCAGATGATTGAGTCATTGTATGTTTGATCCCCCCTCAATAATGGCTGAACATTCGTTCTGGTGACATTTTTGGATTGTTCTCTAGAAAAGTGGCTCCCAAACTTTTTATTACTGCAAACCCCTTTAATACATTTTATGCGGACCTCAAACTTTATATAAAAATTGACAAATTAATTATCTGTTGCTATCATTGACTATCTTCCACTCGGACATATCCAGGTGCTCCATCTCCACAAATCCAGCCCCAGATTGATGTTGATTAATCAGTCTCTTTCATACTTGATGCCCGTTCCTGAGCTGCCATCTTGCATCTCTTTCATCTGGTCAGCGGTAAGATTCACATCCCATGTTAGAAAAAACTCTCTCAGTCGTTAAGAAAAGCATTTGGTCCATTGCAGCCCCCTTTGGGTACCATGGCCATGCCAGCAATCTGTCAGCTGTTCATTGCCTCGGGCCCGGGACAAAATGAGTTATTTCTTTGATCTCTCTTTGTACCATTTCCTCACCCAGTTTCATCTCACCATTCCTGTTTGACCACTCATACTCATGGAGTCACTGATATAAAGCATGGCGAAGTCATGATAATAAACAATGAAATTTAACATTTTAATAAACAGGAAGAAGTTCCTTTGCCTTGAACAACGCGCCATCATTAATACATTTGCTTTTCAATTTCAGCCGGTCCATCCTAAGCTCAGACAAAATGTATTATAGCAAATTTCAATCCGCCATTTTTATCTTTTGAGATGGTTTAAATAATCCTTAAATTCTTTTTCTGATAGGTTATTACCCCAAACAGTCAGCTATCCATTTCTCAGACTGTTGGGAAACTTCCCAAAAGATCTGTCATTTGTCCCGTCAGACATTTGGGCTGCGGGCTGGTCAGGTCCCATGATTTAAATGGAACTATTTCCCCTGTTTTATCGTCTCTATTTTCTCTTTGAAATATCAGATCATATTTCTTCAAACGCTTAGGATCCTGTGGGTACCTCGCAGACCGATCAGCGACCTGGTTTGCAAAACCTAGTTTAAAACATGCTCTAGACAGTTCAGTTACCTGCTGATGGATCTCTCTTCCCGATGTCTGGAGTCATCCTACTCTGGCAGCTTAGCCTTCTGTGTAGGCTCACCCAGGCTTTTATGTAGGGTGTCTCTGGACACTATGTTTAATCATATACTTGGGAAAATTTCATGAAGTAGAAGACAAGACAGGATGCCCTCCCCAAGGAGAGAGGCTATTGGTATTTGACCATGGGTAGGGGAAAGGTGGTTCAGCTCTAGCTTTACACTCACCGGTGGGTTCTGCGCTGTCACCTTATGGGCCTTCGTGCTCCCACCCCTTTGGGCTGGTCTTACCCTTCAAACTTGGCTTTAAACCTGCCAGGAGTTAGACACCCACCCGCATACCTGAAGGATCAAACACCTCTCAACCACAAGGTAGGTAATGTGGAGGATTCTTTCAAGTGACAAGCTATAAAAAAGTACTCACTATAGTGTGTTCTTTGCTAGCTTAAACGAAAATTGGGCGCAGTCACGTGAAGAAACCATATGAAAAAGAGATAAAAACTAATATATAAAATACGCAGTAATATTTAATCCATTTGTCTTTAATTTCTTAATTTCACCCATGAAGATCTGTTGCGTGATATGGATTTGGACCTGACAAAATGCCCGGGTATAGCCTCCCAGAGCCACACAGAGAAAGTTTAATGAGTACAAAGCAGAGAAGCCCAAAAGATGGAGCGACGGCATAAGAACACCTTACAAAATTAAACAAAAAAATTGTTAAAACAAGCACACAAAAGATTACTACCCACACTTCATAAAAAGTAAATGGTGGAAGAGAAGAAGATATAGATTTGAATTGTTTTTCTTTCCACGCCTCTTCCCTTTAGTGATCTTGTGTTGCTTGTTCTAAGGCCTTTTGAAGCTGTTAATTTTTATTAAGGCTTTTTCTTGTCCTCGCTCCCTCTTCTGTGTGTCTTTCTTTATCTGACCGTTATCTTTTTCAAAGTAGCTCTCTGTATGTCGTCCGGAATATTCTTTTAGGTGTCCCAAAACCCTTTAATCTTTGTTCTTTTTTTAATTGCATGACTGGTTTCCACCCATTTTCTTTCTTTATAATTTTGCCTCTTATTGTCACTCTAAAGACTCTTCTAAGGTACCTCATCTCCGTCACTATGATTTTTGTTTCACTGGCTAAGTTATTGTGTTTTAATTGAAGAAAATTAATAAATTGTTCCCCAAATACTAAGATTTGTGAAAGAATGACTGCTTGAGGAAGATGTTGAGGCAGGGACCTATGGATGAAACCTTTGAAAGCAAGCCTTATTCCTGGTGATTTCTCTCTCGATCACCTTGAACCGATGTACCAGACCTCCCATAAATTCCATTCATGTGGAAATCAGTTCATGCAGCCTTAGCATTGGTGTGTATTACATCCATCTTACACATTTGGAGCTCTGGTGCTTATCTGGCGATGTGTCGGTTTCAGCCAGCTTTACTCGTTCAAGCTCTCCGCTCTGTAGCATGTATGTTTCGGTGTGCAGTAGCTGCCACCCAATCTCATAGTGCCTCTTACGACATCTGGCAGAGCTAACATTAGGTTCTTCTTTAAATTTGGTCCTGGTAACCACTGTTTCTGTGATCTAATTGTCAAACATTTTGAAGCCTGGAAACTAAATTAGTTATTCAAATGTGGTTGAGAGAATTCTAGGCGACTATGAAACTGCTTGACTAAATTTACATTAAGCAAGGTAAAAAGTCATGACAAACTTGTTGCCCTCAATGTGAATCTTTGCATTTAGGGAAGAAAAGACAAAGTAAACATTTTAGGCTGTTAGTATTTGTGACAGAGGCTTATGTTGCCATTTCATGTTTTTGTTTTGTCCTGCGATATTCTAGTAGCTTAGAGTTATAATTATTTTCTGGTTTGACAGGATTCAGCTATGCATCTAACCATCTTTTTGTGTCTTCCTCTCGTAAATATTTTCCTGATGTTCGTTATGTAAGACTGTATACAGTGGAGTTTAGTTGCATTCTTATCAAGTGCTAAACCTTCATTCTTTGTTTCTCAATTATTCAACAAGATTATTCCGCTTTATGTTTTGTATAGTGTTGTTGTGACGTCTTTTCTGTTTGTTAGTAACTTTCATTGGCATCACTCTCCATTTCATGTAGTTATATTTTATGACTACTTTGCTCATTGTTGTGACGTCCACGTTAAACTACAGTAACAGGTATGCATGAAAATGCTTTGAGCATCTGTTGTTTAGCTGCATTAACATTTACTCTTAAATGAAAATAAATAGTCGATTGAAGTAGGAGACCAAACTTTGCAAAACTAGAAGACCAGATGTTACACTGAACGAAATCATGAGTATGTCACTATTGTTTCTATTTCAGTTGCTTCAAAACTCCGACTACACACAGATAACCGAGCACTCTTCGATAACTAAATAAAAATTCCCCCACTGCTTTGGTATTTTCGGCACTAATCAGTGACTGAACAACAATTCTACTTTGCAAAACTCCAGTGTTCATTGATAGATGAAAAGATACATCATCACTTACAATTTGAGCAGGCACAAAATACATTCAACGTCGCCATGTTGACATTCATTTGCTCTGAAGTCTCAGAATAGTATCTATTCATTACTCAAATACCTGTATTGCTAGTCTGGATCTGAAAATAAACAAATGTATAGCTAGGAAAAAAGTATTCGTTACTTTATTATAGTCCTGAAGCCAGTGTTGGGATAGCATTAATCAGAGCTATTTTTTCAACATCATGTTGAGCAAATGATGCACCCTTGTAAGCGTGGTCCCAGCTCTTAAACTTATTGCGCCTGGGGACCTCGCCGGTGCTATGGAGTTCTTGAACTACCACTGATAAATTCCTGTGTAAGAAAGAGATCGGGGCACACATGGCTACTCATGGGGAAATGCAATGATGATGGTCCTATCAAATCAATCAAATCAATATTGTAGCACTCCTTGAGTAACGATTACGTGTACCGTTCTGATTGACTGGTTGATAGGACCACACCCAACCCCACATCGGAGTAATGGGAAAAAAAAAAGTAAAAAATACAACGGCAATTGTAATAAATATATCATGCCATTTGCAAGAAGATTAAAATTTATAACCTAGAAAAAAAAATGCTATATTTTCCCGAACAATATACTATCAGTGTCAAACCTGGAATCTGATATCAAATGATAGAAGAAAACTAGTCATGACAGAGATGAAGTGTCTACACAGAATGATGGGAGTATCAATAAGAGACCGGTTTAGAAATGATGACATCAAGAAAAAAATAGGCTGCATCAGTACTGAAATTCAAAGAAACAACAAATTAAATAGTTCGACCACATATGCAGATTACCAAAGACAATGCCTCAAAGAACAATGTTACTCCTATACCGTGGATACAAAGATGAAAGCCGTCAACAGCAAAGGTGGACCTCAGAGGTAAGAGATGCGACGAAAAACACTGTTTTTAGCGCATACAATAACCTTCTAGAAATGTTCCCATCTTGCCGCTGTGAGGCAAAACATGATTAGAAGAAAAGGGCACAATCTCTGCAACCTTTTTTTATGTTAAGATTTAACTTACTTCCCTTTACTTACTTTTCATCGCTCGTTATTGAAACGTTGCCGGTCCCTAGACCAGTCCTCAATGCGGTGATACTTGAACAGTGTAGCAGACGCACAAGTAAACGAAACATACTCCCCCTAAGTTGTCTCCACAGCTTGCTCAGAATAAAATGGCAGGACAAAATCTCCCGAGACCGAAGTTCTCGCAGGGCCAAATTTTATGTATCAACATTCGGTTGCAGAAGGCAAAGATGGACGGTAACGTTGCAACGTAAACGCTTTCCAAAGGTGGATGTAGGGGGCGCAGATGAGGAAAAACGACATTGGTGTACAAAACTCTTCAAGGACCTCTAAGTACTTTTCCCAAAGTTTCTATTTAAAGGGCGATCTAACGTTGTTGTGGGGAAAGCAGGCGATCTGGGATTAAATTCTACTATCAACAGTTAGTAGAGTTTCTTTCTTTCTCAGTGAAAAAAAAGGGAGGAGTTAGGGGCAGTAAGGCCCCTGCCGTGTTCGTAGCGCGTTGGACTACGGTGACTTTTGTCTGGAGTGCGGTTCAATTCCGCAGGCTGGCAGAAAAACCACAGGTTCCCCAGATTTACGGTGTTCGTGGCACCGAATCGAAGTTTCGATGGCATGGCACCGAGCCGAAGGCTGAAAGCTCAAAGAGCTTCTGGATCGGGAAAAGGGGGATCAGTAGAATTTTAAAAATAAAAGATAACAAAGCAGGAAATCGTTTTCATGAAGTTTACTAAAACTGAAAAATATTTGTTTTCTTGAAATGTGAGTACTGGGAAGCTGTTTGAGTAAAATAAAGTACACTGAATGTATGATCTGGGCACCACGTTGGATATCAATGTTCAAAAGTATTATAAAATGTAAACTAGAAACCTCGTACTAGGAATATCTTCCCAAAAAAAATATCAAATGAAAACTTTTAAAATGTTTCTAACTTTTCTTCTCTTCCCCCATTTACTTCTTTATAGTGTGTGTGTGTGTGTGTGTGTGTGTGTGGGGTGGGGGTAGTAATCTTGTGTGTCTTGTTTTAATGCACTTTTAGCTATTTCCTTTTTTTAAGGCTGCTCTTGATACCGTCGCTCCATCTTTTGCGTGGTCTTCCTCTTGCTTTACTCATTATACTTTTCTGTGGTAGCATAAAAAACGAAAATGGAAGGGCGATTGGTCTATATGTCGTATGCCCCGTAGGGACATTAGTTAGAACACTCTTCAATAGACAGCAGATGGGACAAAAAGGCCTGGACCTCTAAAAGGGAAAAATGGAAGAAATGGAAAAGAGATGAAAGGTTGTGACCTGACAAAACAATTATAGAAAATTTGGGCCAGCAACAATGAAAATCTATTATAAAAGCCTTTTTCTGCGTTCTCAGTTTGGGGACTTGGTTTCTCAAAAAGGCCCCTCTCTCAGATTATAAACCCCATACATTTGCGGTGCTGGTGTAAGTGGACCCCTCTTTCTTCTAAAGTCTGCATCTGGGGGCAGTTCTGTGGATATAATTCCTAGTTTCTGTTTCCCGTTTGGGGAAAACCTTTTCCCAGTAAGTTTTGGCCCCCCTCATGAGGGTAGGTCGAGATTCTTACTGCGTGGCAAAATCCCCGGGGCAGATTGGCGACCTAAAATCCGTTATCCCATTCCTCATTGGGGGGTCTTGCACCTTTTATCGCCTTACGACAGGGGTCTCCGTTTTCTGAAGCTTTTGTTTCGGGTTAGCTTTCCCCTCAAAATGCATAAATTTCACCAAAACTTTTATCGCCTCTTGACGCGTGGCGGTAACAGTGGTTCTATTTTTTTCCCCCCAAATTCGGGCCCCCGGTAACCCTCGGGTGAAACCTTATATGTCCGGATTTTCTCTTTATCATCTGTGTCCGTCATAAAACATACGATTACTGACGAATAAACCGTTTTCTTTGGTATTAACCCAGCAATCTCATAAAGAACTTTAAAAGATCATTTTTGTCTTTTTTATGTTAAAAAAATGTAAACCCCCAAACCCTGTACACCCGGAACAGACAGTCAGGCAAATATGTTTTCAAACTAAAAATTTGAAAACAAAAAAAACAACAAAAAAGAAGAAAAGTTCGTCAGTATCATCCAAAATGGATTTTATTTTTTTTAAAAAACCAAATTTATAAGTTTTCATGTTTATAAAAAACCAAATTTTTTCACTACACGCAAAACATACTCACTCCCAAAAACATACCCCCCCACACCCTAAAAAAAACTACCAAATAATTGTACATATCACAAAAAAATAATTCATCTTTATCGTTTTATCCCTTTTCCAAAAATTTTATTTAAAGTAAATAGTTCCTTATTTTTTTAATTTTTTATTTTCTTTTTTCTCACCCAGTGGTTCCGGGGGCCCCTTTTGGGGGGTAAAGAATGGACCACTGTTACCTGCCGCATGTCGTAAAAAGGGGTCTGGGGGGTTAAACAAATGGGATGCACGGGCTCTGGGGAAAGCAAAAAACAAATGCTTGGGAAAAAAGGTGCCCCGGCCGTAAGGCATAACATGATGGACCCTCCAATGAGGGAAAGGGATAAGGATTCTACGGGCGCCTCGCCCGGGGTTTGAAAAGTAAAAATGTAACCTATCATCACGAGGGGGGCCAAAAATTATTGCGGGAGTCGGCACAAAAGGAAGCATAAATCATAGAATTAATTTCCCCGAACTCCCCCCCCAAAATGCAGACTTGGGAAAAAAAAGAGGTGGCCCCCCACTGTGTCCCAAAACAAACTTAAAGGGGGTGGGTGATAATCTGGGGCAGACGGTTGCCATTGGGAAATCCCAAATAATCTAGTGAGAAAGCAGAAGAAAGAACCTTTTCTGATTCGAC
>JADZMA010002488.1:0-11892 GCA_020796225.1 Arion vulgaris
ATAGTAACCATCACTGCTGTTGTTTTGTGAGTGGTCTTTTGGCCATTTTTCCCTGTACTGCCAACCGGTGGTTGTTCTGGCCTCCTCATAGCTGATCTCGTGATCAGTCTGCGGTAGTCGCCCTCCTTCCTTTGCTATCCTATCTGTCTCCTCATTTCCGCTTATATTGCAGTGTGATGGTATCCACTGAATAACTGTAAGTTTAAGTGAGTTTACTAGAACGCCGAGGATCGCTTTTAATTCAATGAGCTCTGTTTTGCCTGCGCTTTTCAGTGCTGTGATAACCGAGAGAGCATCGTTGAATATCACGACTTTGTTGCGTGAGGCGCTTCTTCTCTCTAGAATAATTTCTGCGGCTGTTCTTATTGCCTCTGCCTCTGCCCGGTAGTTGTTTGAAAATTTTCCTGTGGCAATCGACTTCATGATCTTCACTTTCTTTGAGAGCTTAAGCACAATTCCTCCTCCGCCATCGCTGGTTGCGTTTCTTGTCGATCCGTCGGTATACACGTGTGCCCACTCACTCTCAGGGTACTCGGTCGTTATGTATTTTTCGGTGACCGGTCTTCTTTTGCAGTTTTCTTGCTTGCCTTTCTTTAGAATACCTGGGATTGATTCCTTAATTTGGCATATTGATCTTCCACAGCGGGCTCTTATCAGTTACCTGTATCAATTTGGGTTTTCAATTTGTAGGACCGGGTTGTCATTTGCCAGTGCCTTGACAATTTTTGCGAAGCTGGTTCTCTTTATCCTGCCCCTTCCTATTCCGTTGATTTTGACGTACAAAGGGTGGGAGCTAAGCCTTTTCAATTTTCCGCCAATATCATCTTTTCTGTCTCTACGGTCTGCCAATGATTGGAGGTCTGTGATTGTTTCCATTGCCTTGATGGTCGTGGACTTCATGGCTCCTGTGATAATGTGTACTGTCCGGTTCTGACTGCTGATCACTTTGACGAATTGCTTGTTGGATGTACTACTTCACGTTGCAATGCCGTACTCCAGGACCGGTCGCACTCTTCCAGAGTATAACGTTTTAAGGCTTCTGCTGTTTGCTCTCCACGTGGAGCCTGCGAGTTTACACATTATACCGAGCCTCTTTCTAGCCTTTAGCGTAGAATTTTCTATCTGGGAGCACCTTGTCAGCTTTCGGTCTAGTGTGACTCCATGGTACATTGGGGTCTTGCTTTCCGGAAGATCTTTCCCATTGACTTTAAGCTTAATTTTGTTATTTTGGTTGTTCTGTGAGAACACAGTGTACGTGGTTTTAGAAGCGTTAATGTTCATGCTCCCCTTTTCTGACCACATTTCCAGTTTGTTAAGCGTATCTTGCAATCGATTTATTGCTATGGACAATGACTCCTCTGGCCTAGATTGGCTAGATCGTTGGCATACATGGCTGAGTGTACTTCGTGTGGTAGGCATGTTGCTATGTCGTTGACAAGATTAGAAAGAGAGTTGGTGAGAGCACCCTCGTTGAGGACTCCTTGCTCTCTAGTGTTGCTTCTTGCTTGTGTGCCTCTGAACTTGAACCCTTGTTGTTCTGTTCTCTGGTATCTATCAGCATTTGCACATTCTCCTTTATGACTAAGTCGTGTAAGGTTTGAGGTTCAAGCCCTCTTTCCAGACTGTGTCTGAACGCCTTCTCCATATCTAAACTGTCAGTGTATCTTTTGTCTTGGAAACCATCACTCGATTTCCTGGCGATGTAGGTTACCTGATCTACGGTAGATCGTCGCCAAACAAGAGGTTGCTGACTGGCTCCAACATGCTCCCTCATCAGCATATAAATGTCTATATGTGTTCCAATTGTTATAATATTTGATTCTTCGCTCATATTCGAGAGTAAGAAATGTGTTACGCTTAACGTCCCAGAAATTGTTTCCAATAAGTGGACTAATCCAGTTAACTCTCCATATGTTAGGTGTAGCAGAAGGAAAACCATGAGAGAAACTATACAGAAAATACATCAACCAACCGAATGGGAGTTGTTAGGTCTAAACACACGAGATACATGTTAGAGGAGATCGGAGAAATTATGGACATGTTCGATGTGCGATGAAGATGGTCCTCAAAGAACAATGAATTCTCATCCATAGAAAATGCCCATTATAATGCCCATGTATAGCAGCCAATAGTATTAGATCTGTACATAAGGCACATCACCACTATGTGAACTAAGCTTCAGGTTTGTTGTTCAATGATCCCATTCACATGTTTGAGAACATGTGGAGTTTCTAAATTTTTAAAAAATTGCAAATGATTAGAGAAATTGTCACAGAATTCAACAATATACAAGCAATATCTATTTATTTTTTAATTACACATTATTGATATTGGTTCCCAAAGGTACGAAACTATAAATATAAATATTACTGTTATTCTTGACAGATATCCTTATAGAAAAAGACCGTCCCCAGGCAATTTGAATGTCCTCTCAATATTGCTAACGAATAATGTTTATAATTTATGCTAGTTTTGAGTTCTTCTGATGAAATACAAATTATCGCAATCATTATTTATGATGAAATGTAAATGACAAACTTTTCATTCTTCAAACTTTGAATAAAATTAGTTGGCAGGTTTAATAAGAATTCAGTTGACCTTCAGGAAGGAAATGCAGTTTTGTTAGAATTACTTGCATCAACAGGTTTCAATTGTGAGTCTGGAAGCTAGATATAAAATGGCTGAAATAAGTGTTAAAATAATCTTCTCCTGAAGATGTTTTCAAATTTCTACTCTCATAAGAAAGATGCTAACAAAGATGAGTCAGAAAGAATTCTCAGAGGGAATCATGAAGCTTGGAAATGAAACTGTATGAACTTATCCTGCTCTTAAAAAATTGCAATAAACATAACAAAGACCCCGGTGGTGGCGGCAACATCGTTTACAAAGCATTTGATTAACACTGAAGACCAAATGTTTCAAATATAAGCCACAAACAATCTATCACATCTCATCTTGTTGCTTTGTACTCTTGCGATGTCGAGGGAAGTATAGAATGCCGAAGAGGGCCTTTATGCACTTCGTATATAGAGGTAATGGAGTTATTCAATGACTGCTATTCGATCAGTCTAGCGCCTGCATAGCAACATTTCCCCGTTTTCGCAATATGCGTATCATTGACTGTTGGGGCAGAGCCATCTATAAACTTATGGGCCTTCGGACTCAGGTAAGAATTATGGGAAATCAGACCTCAACTACACCACGTGACCTTGAATTCCAGTATTGTTGTATATAAACGAATTCATTTTAAAATCATCACAAAATGCTAAATCGAAGTTATATTATGCAACATGTTACGTTTATAATTAGGAATATCAATATTATGAATATTTTCATCAATAAATAACCATAGACTCACAGAATTGAGTAAAAGGCAAAAAAAGCACAGTGTTCTATCAAACATCTATATTTTCAGCCCCTTTTCTGATCTAGGTCGTGGATTCCCCAGTCAATTGTATGGCCTAGTTATCTAGAGTTGGCTATGGTTGGGGTGTACTATCTGTAGGCAATTGTGATAATTGACCGAACCATTTGACCTGCTGCACCTGGAAGAATTCTATTGCTGCTGTTACACCCACTTTGTACCCGATTGTAGTATTTCTGTTTTATTTATTCTGGATTTATTTAAGTATTGTCCTCAGAATCTCATTACACAGTGCAATATTGTACAAAAATTGATGATTTTCTTCCACCGGAAAATAGCGTGTCTTGAAATATCATTTGATCACAGTCTATCACTTACAAACTCAAAATTGAACGAACTATGCAACCATTTGGCGGCTCGTCATTAAGGCCAGAAGGCCCCAATCAAAAAAAAATAATGTCTAACGTTTATTTATTATTGAATGGTTAAAATATAACACAACACAAAACCATGATTTTCCCGAAATATGTGTCTGGCTCCAACAAAAACGATTTACAGCCATTGTATGAAGCTCAAAGAATATTTTGTTCTTGTAAAGTCATAATCGATTGCTGATTAACGATACTCGTCTTCATATTTTATCGAATTAGCTCTAACGGTGATTGATTACGATACAGAAAACAGATACACTAGACTAGTAATTTTGTCCCTACATTCTAAACATTCATCCGCTCAAAAAAACCTCCCTCTCTCACTCACTCTCTCTCTCTCTATCTCTCACTTTCGTTAAATGATAATTCATAAATATTCTTTCTTTAGGAAACACAAAGAAAATACCGTATTTTTGCAAAAACAATAACAATACCGCAACGTTTTGACATAAAGGCCTTTATCAATAATATCAATGTGTCATGTGATAATTCAAAGTGTTATGATCATTACTGCAATTAGGAAAAATTTGCATCACCATAAAAACCAAGTACCATCAAAAGTGGTGTGACATATTGAAAACTGTGGGAGTCTTTGAATGAAAATTGAAACGTGACATAGTTAGTCTTAGTGGATTCGGTCAAGTCAATTTCACTTGAAAATTTGATTTCAAACATTTCTTTGCAGACAATTTAACGGACATTTAAATCAAAAAGACATTCTAAAAGATAATGTCATCAGATAAATATAATGGAACACAATTGAAATGATATTTAATGTTAGATAAGTGTCACATTTCGGAAGATCAATATATGTCAAACCTACATTATAGTGAAATCTTGAAACGTACTTTACTGAGAGATGCGGGACATTTGGAAAGAAAGGTTACTAAAGAAGATGACACAATTGTCAAGGTCAATAAACTAACAGACATGAGTACTATACTCAGTAAGGTCGTTTTGTTGTTTGCTTTTTGTTCATGTGTTGTATCTACGTCTGCTATTTTTACTTCGTCATTCCACCAACAAATGGCAACATCGACAAACATCAATTAAAGCAATTCAAAGGTTTTAATACTAGGCAATATATATATATATATATTCAGCAAATGGAAGAATAACGAAATCCAACCTATATGCAATAAAGAAATCCAAATCTTAGGACAAATGGAACTAATTTTGAAATGTAAGCATTTGACAATGAACACTAAAAGAGCATTGTACAACACAATCTTTCTCCTGACATTATGCTCTCAGTTCCAAACCTGGACGCTGACATCAAATAATAGAAGAAAACTACTCACGAGAGATGAAATTACGCAGAATGATTTGAGCATCAAGAAGAGATTGGTTTAGAAAAAAAACATCAGGAAAACGCGGCTATAGCATCAGTAAGCCCTACTGAACTCAACAGAGAAACACATTAAATGGTTCACCACATAAGATTACCAACAGACGGTGCGCCTCAAAGAGCAATGTTACTTCGATATAGTTGATACAATGGAAAGACCTTCCACGCAAAGGTAGACTAAGAAATAACAGGCGTTAAATACTATTTATGAATAGCACACAAATGCTACAGAAGAGCACTTAGAATATCATGGACAGAGAAAAGAACAAACGCTTCTGTATTACAACAGCCTGCTATTAAAAGAGTTCGCTATTAAGAGCAAAAAAAGAAGGAAAATTAATATTCGGACACGTCAAACGACATGAGTGCCTGAAGAAAATAATTTAGGAGAATGGTGCCAAAAAGAAGAATGAGAGGAAGACATAGAAGACGATGGGGGCAAGACGTCATTGACGATCTGAGAATGAATGACTGATTCTCATGCCGGTCAACTTGCACAGAACATTTTTTCAGAACTGCTGTCATGGAGTCAAGTTCTGGAAGGACAAGCTACTTGATGACGATGATGACACAAAGCTTGTTATACCCACGATAAGGCCAAGAGTTTTTTTGTAGAAATTATCATAAAAGAAAATTCCGAACCTAAAACAGTTTCGCTCGATTGCACTAGTCATGCGACCATTAAATTCCTCAGGATCTCCTTCCCCTCCTTACATCATCATCATCATTGCCTCTTTGTCCAGAGACAATAGGTGTTGCGTCACGTAGTATGTTCTTTGCTGAATCACAACGTTTCTTGTGGCTGTAATGGCCTATTCTGGAGTGGCAATCCTTGCCACAGTTGCTGCAGGTAAAACTGGAGACTAGAGCCGATGCATGGGATGTTCTCTCTGCTCTCTTTTGCCTCCACATGTGATGTTGTTTTCTTCTTTTTTTTGAGCCGCCCTCACTGCCGCTCACCATACACTACGGGCAGTAACGATAGCTTTTTTTTTTAAACGCAAAAAGCCGTTCTAGAAATCTCTTCCTATCCTGACGCTGTGATGCAAAACAGGATTAAGAGAAAAGAAATAAGAAAATAACTATAATTTTTTCGTTTGTTTCCCCAAAAATTCTGAAGATAAGCAATTTGTAAAAAATAAAAATAAAACTAATGTTGACCAACTTCTAATGAGGTCAGTAAAAGAAGTAAACAAAAAGTGCTGCATAGTGAAAGTGTTTTATTAAAAAATTTGCAACGTGTTGACTGATTGTCTGTCTCGGACAAGGATAAAACCTGGTAGTGTCGTGATGGCCGTTTTCATTCAGGTCTGGCGGACAGTCGGGGTACACAGAACAGTTGTACTACGTAATTCCCGATATTATTCAACACCAAATATGGCAAAGTTTCTGATTGAAGACGCAAAATACTCATGGTCAAGAACTTGGACTGTCAGCGACGAAAAATAGTGGTGTTTATCATGGGAAATGGTGCGGATCGGGAGAGGTATTCAAAAAAATCATTCACATTGTTTATAATAGTTTATTGAAATTGTTTTGTTATGTGTATTATATTAATCATAATTAATGTATAACTTAAATAGCTATAGTATTAATTATATATTATTAATATTTTACAAATACTATCCTGTTACATACTTTTACTTTCACTTTCAATCATTCAAGTTTCTAGTTCTGAAGTGTAGTCTTACACTTGTAATTACATTAAAAATTCAAGTTGTTAAACTGACCGGCTAGAAGTTAGTTCAGTTAACGAATCATTTCGAATGTAAAAAATGAAATTAAGTAATAATTATATAAACTAAAAATGTATAATCATTGTTGCACTGTATAATTAAATTTGTTTCAAACTCAAGTGAACAGTTATTCAGTTTTCGGAGTTTCATTTAATTCACTCCCAAACAAAGGGAGTTCCTGGAAACAACAAAGAGACAGAGGTACTAAAATTTGTTAGAAGGACAAAGAAAAAATCATATATACATTCTAAAGTTAATTGCATATCCTTTACAGGACTTTGCAAATCAACTCCCAGCTTTTAACAATGTTTGTATTTTTCTAGGCATTATTAATACGTTCAGTAGTTTGCTATGCTTTCACTTTCTGAACGGGTGGTGCCATCGTCCTTTGTTAAAATCCACGCAAACAATTTGCAACCAAACTGGTCCGCAGCGTGATTCAATCTCAGAACGTCGAGGGTTAATGACCGAGTCACAACCTAGGCCACAGACGCCACCATATACATTCTACAGACTTGAATATCAAGGAACATTGACTCATAAACAGTTTCATATTAGTAAACTGAACTATTTTGTTCACAATAAATGTCACAGTGGTTTAGAGAAAACAACAGTGGAGGGCATGGTTATGGATGGTTCCTGGAAGATGAGGCAGTGGATGACCAAGATAGTGATGGCAACAGGTGACTAGAAAAACATGACGATGGAGGAGGTGAAGGTGAGAGAAGTGGCTACAGATCGATTGTCTTTCATAGTCTTTGGTTAAAGTGACATTCTGCAAAGGACATTCTACTTGAAGAGGCCATCCATGGCGACACATTCTGTCTGGTTGTTATTTGTCCACATTTTATTGTTGCACTTACTTGTTTTCCTGTTATTGTGTGTTGCATTTAACTATTTTTCTAGCACCCTTTTCTCTTATGTCCAAAATATTGTATTTTCCTCATTATTTTTTCGAAACATTATTTTCTTATTTTGCATAGGATTTCTTTAATTGTTTGCTTTTACTTGCACAATATGTACCCCGTTCTTCTGTATAAGATTTTCATCTTGTTTTCTAGCTGCTTGCACATTACTGTTTCTAGCTCACTTCTTATGTCATATTTCATTACTTGTTAGTGACCACTGGCTAAATTATTTGAGCTTCAACTGTTAGGGACACCATTACGCAAAAATAATTGTATACATCATGAACCAGCAGCAGATAGCATCAAGTATTGGATTATATAAATACATTCATATTTAATAATCATAATATGTTCATTGAGTAGTGTGTTATGATTGCAGTATAACAAGAACGAAAATCAGTCCTTCTAACCTAAGTGCTACAGAAAGATCCTACTGAATACCATGGACAGAAAAAGAAAAACATTTATGTCATGAAAGAACTAAATGTTAAAGAAAATTTGGGCGGGATAAACAACATACTATACAGAAAAATTAGATACTTTGGTCACATCAAACGTCATATGGCCTGAGAGAACAATATTAGAGGGCAGGGTCCCAGGAGCAGAGGCAAAAACCATGAAGAAGATGCTACAAGATATTAAAGAAACCATGAATATGCTATCGATGAAGTGGGTGAACTGGCAGAGACAAGTGGATTTCAGATGCTGCAAAGAGGCAACGTCCTATAAAGGATACGTCCTTGATGATATTAATTATTTTTCTTTACTCTTAGTTATAGAGATGTAAACATTTGTTTCTTTTATTCTACAGACCATAGTATCTTTGTGTCCTGCCAATAACAAGCCAATTGTGCAGTGACTCAGTATGTTGCCCTTTAATTATAGATATTATCTTACTACTTGAAATAAGTATTCTATGATTTTGTTAATGTGTGTCTTATATAATTAAATATAGCAAGATGGATTAAATTAAACAGCTTACAATTAACTTATACACATGGATTAAATTAAACAGCTTACAATTAACTATACAAGCAGGGATTAAATTAACAAGCTATACATTAACTATACAGCTGGGTTAATTAAACAACTTATACAATTAACTATACAAGCATGGATTAATTAACAACTTACAATTAACTATACAGCATGGGTTAAATTAACAAGCTTACATAACTATACAGCATGGGTTAATTAAACAAGCTTTTACACTATCTATACAAGATGGATTAAATTAACAAGCTATACAATTAACTATACAAGCTTGCACTTAAACTAAATAATTGAAAGCAGATTTAAAGAATTCTTGATAAGTTCATTTACCGGGTGATTGGTTGACTGATAGGACCATTCGATTGCACTTCAATGAGTAGCCATGTGTGCTCCCTCTCTCTTACAAGGAAATATCACTGGCAGTGCACAAACTCGTAGCACTCGGTGAGGGGCCCAGAAACTCCTGTGGAACTGTGTGTCAACATTTAAAGCCAAAAGCTGTTTTCCAAGTCGGTTTTAGAATAGAATAAAATACAATTATAGAACTAAACGTGTTGAATTAGTGAAAGACATGATGGTAGTGATGGCAATTTGAAACTTGTCTTCTGCAATAAACTACTTTATTAGAACAATAATACTCTGTTTCAAATTGTTTCCAATTAAGTTAATTTTAGTTTGTAAATCTTTATATGGAAGCCCTGCTGACTATGAAAAAAAGTCGGGCAGCAAGGGCTGCATGGCAACAATGGGCAGACGTGAGTTGTTTTGTTTTATATTTAGTTGTTATGATGATAAAATACCAAAAAGTAGATGATGATGGATTGGGCATGTTCTCAAAATTTGAAGAAGATGGCAAAATAGAAAATGCAGTAGGCACCACTGAGTAAAAGGAAGAAGCTAGGGCACATGGAGAATGTTTGAAGCAGAGCTCAAAGGCATGAATTAGACTAGGTTTGGTGTAGAAAAAGATGTAAAATCAAAGTACTGTAGTTTATATAGTAAAAAGCAATATACAGCAACTTTTTGACCAAGAGGTCTTTATCAAGCAAAGGATACAAACAAGTGAAGAAATTCAGACTTCCTATACGCAGACATAACGTTTTAAGTAGAAGAAAGTCACAAGATCAAATTGAGTGGACATCTTTTTTGTCTCTGCCTTATGTGCCCTTGAAAGTGATGAGCACTGATGATGCTTATTTAATAACTGCATCCTGTTTACAAGTTGAGTTGGTTTAAATCATGAGTCAAAATAAATGAAGGCAAACAACAAATATCAATTTGCTGAAACTACAAGCACTTTAAGATTTGAAGCATTTATGATTGACCATGAAAGTCTTATTTGCATGTGAAGTTAACTAGTTCTGTTGTTGGCTTTCTTCAATGACATGAGTTGACCTGTATTTTTATTTTGGTTGTCTCTAGTTTCACATTATTCTTGCTTGTTAGAATTGTTTACTTCACCCATTGTCATGTTCTCTTCATTACACACTCTACAAAAATGGGAATTTTTCTAATCCACATGATGTTTGTGATGTAATGTTTTAATATAAAGTTGATCTGTTTTTAATTATTTGAACATACATTTTATGTTTCTTTTGTATATTAATTCATTATTCTGCATGTTTTGTATACAGTATACTGTTCAGAATGTTGAAGATATGGTTTGTCTAAAATTAAAATTGTCATACTTCTTCTGTTTAATTTATTTGTCTGCCCTTTTAAAAAATAAGATTCCAGCACCTCAAAGGGAGAAATTGTTCGGCAAATTGGATGCTTTGGTTAAGAAACATCTTCTTGGAAAATTAGTAAGTTTGTGTTGTTAACATTGTATATTATTTTGACATTTATATTGTAAGTGTTTAGTAAATAATTTGCATTTCTAACAAATAGAAAATTCTAGACATGATACAAATTTGCAAAAATTAAGAATGTAAATTTCTGTAGTATGAAACAAAGAAAATAGCAACACTTCCTATCCAATAATAAAACTGAGACATTTTATCTATGCTGTTTGTGTGTTTACTTCTACTGTTTCCTTTGTCAACAGACATTTATATATTACATTAGTATAAATAAGTCCAAATGTAATAATTTATTTACTGCTGGTAAAAAATTAATGAAAGATGAATGAATACACAATTATTCTGTGACAGTGTTTGTGAAAATTTCTTTGAAACTTCATTTACTAGGACAATTATTGTGTCTGATACTCAGGTCTTGTTTTTGAAGATCCAAAATGATAGGTTATTATATGAGTGGATTTCATATATTGAGGCTTTCAACCTGCATGCGAGTATGTGGACATACAATCCTGGACATGCAGCATTCTGTGGAAATTAAAGACCTTCTTTAGAAGCATCGACTACAAGAGTGTTTACGGTTGTTTTGGGGTTGCAAGTACATCTTAACTCTGCCAATGCTGGTTCCAAACCCGATGAAAAGGAGGAGGACTTGTGCATGAGGCCAGCTACCTCATCACAAGAAATTGAAAGAGCTACAGAAACTTTCAAGAAAGGACGCCATACTCGTAAACAGACCAGCCAGGTGGTGTGGGTGCACCTAGTGCATCAATGACTGATTGCTGATGAAAGCTGCTTGCGGGAAGCAGCAACCCGACTCATACATTACTTGGCTAAAAAACACACACTAAATTGGATTTTGGAATGTGAGAACGATGGCCACGGCTACAAAATCAGCCCAACTTGAGAAGAAAGAAATAAAGAGATACTGAGCTGGACATACAAGTTAGGAGGTGAGATGGCCTGGAATAGATAGAAGAGTAGTTAGTGGATTAACTTTCATATATTCAGAGAGAGAAGATGGTAAGCATTTTGAAGGAGTGGGTATAATGATGACAACTAGAGTAGCAAAGAGCATGTTAGAATGGGAACCCATCTCGAGTCGGATAATCAGAGCCCGCTTCAGTACCAGGCATGTCAATATGACAATACTCAGTGTTATGCTCCAACAAGACGAGGCCGTGATGATAAAGAAAGACACATTTTATGAGCAACTTAAGATCAAATTAATAAGACCCAAAAACATGACCCGTTATTAGTAATGGGGGACTTAAATGCCAAGGTTGGAAGTGATAATGTAGGGTTAGAGAGAG
>JADZMA010002489.1:0-11891 GCA_020796225.1 Arion vulgaris
TTTTTAAAAGACAACCAAAACCTCAACCTAGGAAGCAAAAAATATCCTCTTAAAACTCTCCCCCAAAAACCCCACAATTCTATAAATCCTCTCTTTTTTCTCTGTGCCTACACAAACCCCACACTTCTATCAAATCTCTCTCTCTCTCTCTGTTTTCCTACACACACACTTCTATCAAATCTCTCTCTCTCTCTTGTGCAAAACCCACCCCTTATATCAAATCAATCTCTCTGTGTTCTCCACAAACCCCACACTTATATCAAATCAATCTCTCTGTGTTCTACACTAACATTATTCAAACTATCTCTCTATATATATTATATCCAAAGTGAAGGATAACTCTAATATGGTTAAATTGTACGCTAATGAACGATCAATAAATAATCCCTTTAATTTGCATTGTGATTTTGGTATTAAATCAACTTTATAATTGAAGCTAGACTCTAAGTCAGAAAGTTCAAATTCTTTTGAGGTCGATTTTGAGCCCACATTTGAACGACTCGGAATATCTATTTAGTGGAAACTTCAATTTTAATCAGAGCTACTGGTATAAGTTTCTTTGAATGTGATATACTCAACAATATGTGAGGACTGTGCACTTATGTACAGCGATCTACTTTTCAATCATTTGGGTTTAAATTTTAGAAAATATTTAAATGGACAAAAGAATCACTTTTTCTTATCTACTTTAGCTCATGTACATTACCCAATGAGAATGACTTTAAATGTATTTTTGTAAAGATCTCTAGGATTGTTGCCGGGCTACAGGTTTGAGATATCTGTGGTTGTTCCTGCCTTGCGTTTCATAGATCGTGGGTTTCAGTGGCGGCTTGTGGTCATTTTGGTGGTGGGCAGACAAAATTTCGGAAAAATCATGTTTTTAGGCTGGTTATATTTTAGTATTACTATTATTTGTCTATTCCTGAAGTTATTCCTCTTTACTATAATGATTTGGCCCGCATGGCCAAAAAACAAATGGGACAACTTATGTCAGGGTAATGAGCTGGCACTGATCAAGACCCTCTCCACCTCCTCGGTGACCCTGAAATAGACAAAAGATCATGTCTAGCTTGGGGGGAAGGATCAGAGAGGCTATCATTAGGTAATAGCAAACTGAACACCTCTTGGGTCCTAATACATGAAGACCCCATCTTCTGCTTATGTCTAATGAAAAAGTTGCATAAATCAGCAAATGTAAAACTACGAGTCGGGGGTAGCGTATACTCTCCTCCTGAATCAATTTTCAACCATAATTGCCAGCCCCATTGCAAGAAAACGGGCATCTCCCCCCACATAGGCAAAATGGGAAAATCACTTAATTCCTGGGTTCAACAATAACTAAAATATATTTCCAATATAACTAAGGTACAAAGAGATCCCTACAACTACAGTTGACCACAGTCCTTCAACATGAAATAGCAAACAATAAAAACAAAACAAAAATGCTTTTCTTCACTGACAGTTAACCACGATTTTTACTAAACCACTTATTATTGAAAGTTCTCTTTTTCTTGCCATCTTGTTGCACATATACAAAACTATTTAATTGATGTGTACCTATCCGTTTAATTTCCAAGCTTTTATTTTATCTTTAACGAAGAAACGATTTCATAATAAATAATCCATTTGATTCATTTTGAATTTCGAGTAAGTCACAACTTCAAAAGTAGGTCACAGCTTTTTTTATATAAAAACATTTGTATTGAATATAAAAGGGAGATTCCCGTTAACGATTATAATAATAGTTAGTTAATATTTCTAAAAATCATACCCTTTTTTACTAATATATAATTTTTGATTCAATCATAATTTAAAAAATTTTTTTAATAAAGTCGTCGTTTTTTAATTGGTTGATAGCGTAGAACTCGCTTTTTGAAAAAAAGGGTTTGGGCTTTTATAAAGTAGGGTCAATCAGAGGCCCAATGACATCTCAGTAAAATTTTAAACGACTCCAAAAAACATGGTTTGATACGTTTAAAAGAAGCTCATTTGAAAATATATAAAAAATTTTTTTTAATAATAATATTTATATATTTTTATGATTTTATATTTTATGAAAAAATATTTATATTTTAGTGTTAAATATTAAATTTTCAAAAGCAATCAGTGTCAAGTTAACAAAAAATTAGAAAAAAATTTTTTAAATAATAGTACAAAAATATTTTGGTTTGTATTTTTTACGGGCCCTCAATGCCCTGGGTGTATACTAATTGGGGGAAAAAAATATTTGTTTTAAATTTCAGAATTTTGATTTTTTTAGGCTATTTCAACTTTAAAAGTTAATCAGTATCCTTTTAAAGAATATATAAACAAAAAATGTCTGAAAAATAAAACTTATAAATATTTTGGGGGTTTTGGCCCCCTGCGGCCCGCCCTTGAGTTTAATCAACCCTGTTCTTTTACAATCTTTTTTCCCAAGCCCCAAAGATTGTGGGAGCAAAGGTTCCGGCTTTCTGCTGCTCTGAGGGGCGTAATATTTTCTGGGAAAAAGGGGCCCATGTGGTAAAAGGCGTCTTCCCTCGTCATAGACCTTTAAAAGTCTAATATCACCGTGAAGAAAACAAAACAGTAAATCTGGGCTTTTTCCCTCCCCCATTAAGCAATATCTAAAGACTTAAAAACCCCTTTTTCATCCATGGGGTAGATTTGGAATACAAAAGTGATTTTTACTCAAAACACAAAAATTTTAATTTGTTATCAAAACAAACTTCCCCCAGGTTTCCCGTGTGGTGGGGGTTTCCCTCAATGACCCAAGTATCCCGGCAGGAACATTCTGTTCCTGGAAGGGTTACCACCCGGACGGCCCAAGGGGTGAGGGTCAGCAAAATGGGCCCCTGGTCCTCCAGGTTGGGGTTGGGCCAGGCCAACTTTTTATAAAAAAAAAAATTTACAAAAATTCGGGCCTATGTCAGGGTCTTGAGACGGTCCCTTTGTCGGCATGAACAAGGGGAAACCCCCGGGAAAACGGGGGGTTCAATTTTGGGATTAAAAAAACTAAAGGGAAGGTTCGGGAACTCAAACAATGTTGAAACAAAGTGGTAAAGAGATGCAACACAAAAATTCCCTTCGGGTCGAAAAGTAGATGGACGGGTTTTTGGACAGACGACAACTAAACAGGAAAATCTTATCTCGGGGAAAGGGCGCGGGAATCATTCAGCGGAGTTGCACAATAAAAAAAAAGGATTGAATAAACATCTTTAGATGGCCCCGATTAATAAAGATTTTGGCCCGTTTTTAATAAAACGAGGGAAAATTATATTCAATGCATGCCCACAAACAAAAAGGGAAAGGACAAAACTTTTTATAAAGGTTGCGGAAAATATGGAAAAGGTTATGGACTTTTGTATAATAAAAAACCAAAAGTTGAAAAAAAACAGACACAAAAAAATAAGGGGGAAAGGGGGATCCTGCAAAAAAAAAGGGAAAAATGTTGGAATTTTTGTCTAGAAAACAGACTGATCATAAATTTTTCCCCAACAGGAAATACAAATACAATGGATTCCAAAGGGAAGATAAAAACAGAATCATTTTATGATCAATAAATGGAAAGCTTTTTGATGGGGGTGAAAAAGAGGCTGACGGGGGCAGACCCCCCCTTTGTTCCATGATCAGGCTAAAACTAAAGAAAACATAAAAAGACAAGAAAGAATATTTTAATTTAACCTTTTAAAAAAGACAGAAGATTTACAAAAATATGGAACTAAGAAAGTTTCTCCTGTCAACAGTCAGACACAACACCCCCGAAAGTATCCAAGAAAAATGGAATGCGATCAGGACATAAAAAATTTTCAGGGAGGGAACCGAAAAGGGAAAAACATAAAGGGAAAAGGGCCCAGACCAGAATACTAAAAAGCGAAAGGAAAAAAAATTAAAATGCTTGTCAGAACGTAAAAAAGATGGGAAGAAAAAATATACAAATAAAAAAATGGAAAAGGTTAGAACAGAAAAGACAATTTAGGGAAAAAACCAGAAAAAGGAAAAGCGCTAAAAGTCATGATCTGCAAACTGCAAAAACCAAACAATTATGGGGGTAAAGCACAACATAACATCCCCGTCAGAAACACCCTAGACAATGTTGACAACAGGCGGAGCAGGATATAGATGGACTCCCACTTTGAAGATGTGTAAACAGCCTGATCTGAAATCAGATTCCACCGCACAGGATATTGATTAAAACCTAAATTAAAAAAGCAAAAAGTAACTTTTGGGACCCCTAAAAAACAAAAAAGCCCGAAATGAAAATGACAGAAAGAGCTTTTAAGATCGATCCATCTTTAAACTATTAACCACTGTTGCAGATATCTGGGAGAAAAAAAATTCCTAAGGTTGGGACTAAGGGGCTGTGGTAAAAAACCCCCGAAGAGACCAAAAGTTAAAAACGGGAGAGGAATCAGTTGTTTTAACCCCGAAGATATTCTAAAATTTCATAAGGAATACGAAGCAATGATGGTCTCAAAAGGGGAAAAGAGATTTAAAAAGGAAGGGGAACAATAAAATTTTTTCCCTGCGAACATTTTAGAACAATGTGCAGGGCAAAAAATTATAACTTCAAGTTTTTTAAAAAGGTTTCGACAGCGTACAGAGACGCCTAGAAATCTGAGACAATCCCGGGCCCAGAACTTGTCCACAGCCCTCTTCATAAAATTTCTCCCAACCTAAAAATTCCAAAAAAACATTCCCAGTAAATTGGGTGAAACAGGGAGGTAATTTCTTTTGTTTTTGAAATAATTGACTGGGTGCTAAAAATGTAAAACAACAACACCAAGAGGAAAAAGATGGCCCCCTTTAGATGCTTGGGGACCTGGATTTTGCGACGATATGCCCGGGCACAAAATGAACTATACAAGAAAAGTACAATACCACAGCACCAAAGCAGTAGGCCTCAAAAAAACAGGAAAAAAAAAATTTACAAACAGTAAACCCAAACAACCGTAATGTTGAAGATGAAACCGGGAAAAGGGGTTGAGCATTTACATATCTTTAGTCTGACACTAAATGGTGGCAAAAAGGAAGATATAAAATCACTCTAAAGGCCAGCCCTTTTTGCCAGAAGGAAACCAGTATGGAAGTCAAAATTAAAAAGGGACCCAAAACCTATGCATTTTTTGATTTTTTGCCTGGATCATGTTGGAGGATGCCCAAAAGGAATTAGCAGGCTGTCATTTTCACCCTTTTGTTTTCCCAGACTTAAAATTTTTGGCCGAAAAAATTCAATAACCAACTACTCAAGACAAAACAAGAGTAATGAATAATACTAAAAAAAGAAAATTTCCCGGACATGTTTGAAATGAACAAGGAACCTGCAAGAATACCCCTCATTTGGGAACCAGGGGGGAAAAAAAGAAAAAGCCCCAGGAAAAATGGGGGGCGCATGATGGAAGAGGAACTCACCCTCTCTGACGGGGGCTCTGGGGCTAAAGGGTTTGCACAGGGAGCAGGGAAAGTCCTTTTAACCCCCATGTGTCACTAGCATGCGGTTTTGGTTAATAATTTTAAGACTTCATTGAATGTTGTCAACATCCCCCAGGAAACAAGATTTCATTGAATTTGTCAACATCCCCGGAAACAAGACTTCAAAAAAACTCAAAAATTTCCCCATTGTTTCTCTTGTCCCCCTTTTTTTGATTGGGTCGTCTAAAAGTGTAGCATCTAAACACTTAAAGAAATGGTTCAAAGGGACCTGTCCGTAAAGCATATACATAATCAGAACGGCATTTTTCCCGAGATGCAGTCTTAAATCCTTAATGGTTTTTTTAAAATGCCCTTAAATTTGTAATTTTGTTTTCTCTTGCCCCTCTTCGGCCCCTGATGCGCCCCTCTCTCATGCCGGGGTCGTTTAAAAAGAACACTAAAGACGTTAATAAAATTTTTCGGGTTTTCTACCTGACGGATTATTTAATTTTCATAGCAGTCTGAATTTTTGCTATTCTGTTTTTTTTCAAATAAAGTCCATTAAATTTGGTATTTTTGTTATATTTTGAGAACATTTCTTTAATTTTTGTCGTTCGACAATAAAACCCCTAAAATAATTAATAACAGTAATTGAACAATTTTAAAAAAATTTGATTGATTGGGTAAAATCTTGAACCTAATTAAAGTACTTTCAAATATGCTTTTAAGCGTATCAAAAAAATAAAAATTAAGAAAAAATGGGCTTTTAAAAACGGGTCAAAAAAAATGTTGATATTTTTTCTTCTTCTTCTTTTCTCTATTCTATTCCTAACAACGCGGGAAAGCGATTATAGAACGGGCTTTTTTGTGTTTTATAAATAGTGATTTCAACCTCTGTTTTTTCTGTGCCCATGGGCGCCTTTTTCTTGTTCAGTGTATCAGGGCAAAAAATGATGCCACTTTTAACCTTAAGAAGAAAAGGCGCAATCTTTCCGGGTACCTGAAAATGAAAAAAATCTGTTTCCCTCAAAATATGCCCAATGGTGTAAACATTGGCACCACAAGTGACAAGGGACACATCTCAAGTATCCCCATAGACTGAACAGAAGACACATCGCAAAAGTGTCAACATAACTGAACAAAAAGACGCACATAAAACTCATCCAGATAAAACAAACACCAAAATTTGTTGACTACTAAATAGTTAAAAGTTGTACCAAAAAAGCTGGATGTTTGGGGCAGAGAAGGGGCTTAACAAACCCACATGAACCATCATATGCACTCCCTTTATCTGTTAGGGGAACGGCATCATTTTGCCCAAAACTATGTGGGGATCAGTTTTTAAAATAATCTCTCTTTGAAAATACAAGTCGATATCTGAAAAATTTAAAAAAAGGTCTCGTCTTTTACAACACACATACAAGCAGTCTCACTAGGTATTGTCACCCAGTGGTTCGGGCCCAAAATTTGGGTAAAAAATGAATTCTGTTACCCCACGCATGTCAAAAGGCGACAAAGGGGGTTTGGGGGGAAATGAATTTTCATGTCCAAAAGTGAAGTCTTGGGAAAAAACAACGAAAAAAAGAAAAGACTTGGAAATCATGGAAACAAAGGATGGGGTGGCTGGAATCCAAAACTTTATCCCTGTCTGTTTTTTGGTAATAGTATGCCCTGAGCGGGGCTGGGAAGGGGGCGAGACAGGAAGACTGAGACAGGGAAAACTGAGACAGGGAAAATGAGACAGGAAGCTGAGACAGGGAAAACTGGGGGAGGCTAAAGGGGAAAATGAGACGGAAAACTGAGACAGGAAGACAGACAGGGAAAACTGAACAGGAAGACTGAGACAAGGCTGAGACAGAAAACGGGGCAGAAGCTAGACAGGGAAAACTGAGCAGGAAGGCTGAGACAGGGAAAATGAGACAGGAAAACAGACAGAAGACTGGGGAAAAGGAAGCTGAGAAGACTGAACAGGAAGACTGAGACAGGAAGACTGGACAGGAAGCTGAGACAGGAAGGCTGAGACAAGAAGCAGACAGGAAGACTGGGACGGAAAACTGAGACAGGGAAAACTGGACAGGAAGACTGGGGAAGAAACGGACAGGAAGACTGAGACAGGAAAAAGAGAAGGAAGCTGAAAGGGGCCGAGACAATGGTTGGGGCTTTAAAAACAGTTTTATTTTTGGGACATGCAGGTGTAAAGGGGAAAAGAACGCGCTGATACGCGCGATGCGCGTCGCGCGATACCTTTTATACGGCCATACCTTGGGAGGGGGCCCCCGTCAAAGGGGGGGAATTGGCTGTTTCGGGAACCCCAGGGGAAAAATGGGGGTAGTGTTATAAAGTTGGGAAACTCAAACCAACCAGACGCAAACGTCAAAAGGTGGGGACAAGAACATATGCGGGTTGCCAAGACGAATAGTAAAAAAAGAACCCGGGGTTGTTATTCGCCACACGCTGAGAGGTACGGACCCGGACTAATTGGTTCGATTCAGTGATGATATCACGAATAAAATAAAATAAAACATTAACATTTTCCAAAACCCGATTTTGTCTCCCTTAAAAAAAAAACAACCAAAAATAAATATTAATTTCTCAACACATGTCATGTTTTTTCCAAAATACATCCATAATGAAATTTTACATTAGTCCCAAAAAATAAATAAAATGTGAGTGCTGTATCCCCAATATCCAAACCCCCTTTTAAAACTAAATCGGGTTGAACCGAGGAAACAGGAAGGTTTTTTAAAAACTCCCCGAAAAAAAATTTTTTTATCGGACAAAGTTGTAAAGATGATAACTTTTGAACTTTAAAACCCCTGTATGCAAATTGGGCCCCGCGCGGCGATGACAGTGTGGCGTGAGCTCTGTTGCCTTTTTACTGGCTTTTGCGGAAAAAATTGGTGGGGAAAAAGGGGACAAATTTTCTTGGGTTTTGTGAGGGGCGGGGGGTGGTGGGGGGGTGTATTTCTACTTGGAAGCTTTGGAAAATTATTTTTGAATATAATTTATGGAAATTAAAGGGGTGATTTGGAGGTTGAGGGGTGTGTGTAGAGGGGCTGGGGATGGGGTGTGTGTGGGTTTTGTGTAAGAGGGGGGAGTGAGATTTAGTGAGTGGAGGTTTTTGGGAGAGGGTGAATGAGGGGAGATGTAAAATGTGGTGTGTGAGAATAGGAGAAAGTGAAATGGAAGTGATTTAAAAAAAAGACGGTTTTGTGGTGATGTAAAAGGTTTACAAAAGCAGAGAGAGAGAAAGAGAGGAAAGAGGGGAGGAGAGAAAGAGGGAATTAGAGAGGATGATTTTAAAATAGAGGGTGAGAAGGGATTTTGGAGGATGAAAAAAGATGTAAGAAGTCAAAGAGAGAGAGAAAAAGGAAGGGATTGGGGGTAAAGCGAAAAGTTTTTTGCCCATTTAACCGTCTTTTGTCTGACCTTTCTCTTTCTTTTTCTTCTTCTTCTCTTCTCCTCTCTCTCTTTTTAAAATATATATATATATATATATATATCACATCCCATGTCCCCCTTTTAAACTTCACTTTCAAAGCCTGCCTAAAAAAAAACCCCCCATTTTTCCCTCTCTTCTAACGTCATGTTAAGGGGTTTTGTTTATGCTCTGCGCCACCTTTTCTTGTTTCCCCCTCTGAACCCGCCCCGTTACTTTTCTCAAAACCTGTTTTTCTTTTTTTTTCCTCTCTTTAAATTTTCTATTCTTTTTGTCTATCAGTATCCAAAAAAAAAAAATTTAATTCGCAGGGTGGGAAAACTTTTATGGGGGCGGTGAAATTAAAAATCACTATTACTAAACCCCAAATTTAAATCAGCTGTAAGGTTACCCCTATTTTTAAAAACTCAGGGGCTACGGAGATATTTTTTGACACATTTTACTCCCTTTCCTGGACACTAAAACCCGGAAGTTGCCGAAAGGGTTTAAAGGGTCCAAAAGGATTCAACCACGACCCTCGAACAACAGGCAACTGATTTAACCACTTCGCCTGGGCCCCCCTTATTGGTCTCTATGCTATAAAAAATTTATCCTTTCTGCCTGTTTCCTGTCTTTCAAATTTTCCACCTTTACTTCTTTTAAATGTTGGGGTGTGTATCTTTTTGTGCTTGTTCTTTCTTCCCCCTTTCTTCTTTTGAGGTTGGGGTAAAAAGTAGTGATCTTGTGTGTGCTTGTTCTTTCTTCCCCCTTTCCTTGATAAAATGTTGGGGACGTGTGATCTTGTTTGTTTATTTGGCACTTTTTAAACTATATTCATGTTGTAACTGTTCTTTTTCCTTTATCTTTGCGTTTTCCCCTTTTTTGTCTCATTATACTTTTTTTTTTCTGTGTGGCTCTATGTGGTAGGCGTACCAGGGCATTCTTGTGTGTCCCAAAACCCTTTTAAACTTTGTTCTTTTTAAAATTGAAATGTTTCACATCCCGCTTTGGATGATTTCTTACTATCTTCATGTCAAAATGATAAAAAAAAAAAAAAAATATCGATTCAACGTAATGACAAAAGCATAACCCGCTTGGTTTTAAAAGTTAAATAATTTATGATATCAATCAACAAATACTTTTTTTTGTTAATAAATCAATGTAGTTTCAATTTTTTCTTCAAATTTTTTTATAACCCCTTGTTAACCCCTTTTTGATCTGTTGCGATCTGAACTTAAGAGTAGTGATTTACGTTGTGTCGTTTTGTCTACCAGCCATTCGATTTCTGGACGTTTTTTTTTTACATGGGACTTCCCAAAGCTCCCCGTCGACTTTCGAATGTTTAGGGGATTTATTTTTGCTCCTTAACCCCCCACAACAACGGGGAAATTGTTTAAAAAGTAAAAAAATATGACAGATTATAACAACATCTGGTGTGAAAGTCGACTTGAAGGTATTAACAGGGAAAATTTATTAAAATTTTTCTCCCTGACTGATATTTATGACCGACACAGGAGGATTGACACAACTGCCCCATCAATTAGAAACCCTCTGTATGTAATAAAAAGTATCCCAGGGGGGGATCCAAGCTCCAAAAGGGGCGATAATACTTCGACTATGCTAAAAAAGACTTAATGCTAATCAACCAATAAACCCCACTTAATAAAACAGACGCGTCATTTTAAACTGTTTTGCATTTCGGGCAGTTTAAAAAAAGAATCAAGGGTCAAAGCGCTTTTTACAAATGGAATTTTTTGCCGGAATTCTGTGATCTATCGTTTACTGATCGTCCCTGAGTCTGTTGTCCTTCCCTTTTCTTGGCCTGCCTGATGGACCAACTTCTCATGAATTTAACTGTTTTTTTGGACCCGTTCCTCCTCGCCAAAAATTTGTTTGTGGAGTATTTTCGTTTGTAAAGGGGAAGTCTTAAAAGTGTTTCCCGTCATTCGATATTGATGGACAGGTGTTGGGCAATTTTTAAATTTATGGAACATGGGGCTGGGCTTGGTTTTCCGGTACGGGGGAAAATGTAACTTTTTCACAGGGGGAAGACCATTAAAAATTTTCTTCTTTTTTGGGGGTTTTTTGCCCCCGCTTCGATGGGCGAACCGAGGTTGTTTGCTTCATTGATCCGGATCATCTGGGGTATGCAGTCTGTTTTCTTTTATCAGGCTAGTGTTTTGGGGGGAAAACTGTCTTTTTTATTTATTTTTTTTTTTTTTTTTTGATCCCGAAGCCGGTTTTTGCTCTTCGGCTCCGGGGGCCGGGGAAAGTAACCCCTTTGGTTCGTACCCCAACAAAATCTAAAACTGTGGGTTTTTTTATTCTGTCGATCTATCGTTTCTGATCGTCCTTGATCTTTGTCATTTTTGAGTGCTTGGCCCCTGGGGGAGACTTTTGCTGTGCTCTTGGGAGACTTTTTGTTGGGGTTTTCCCGTGGGAGACTGTCTTGTGCTAGTGTCTCTTTGGGGGACTGTCTTGTCTAGTGCTTTTGGGGAGACTGTCTTTGCTAGTCCTCTGGGGGATGTCTTGTGCAGTTTCCTCTGGGGATGTCTTGTGCAGTTTCTGGGGAGACTTCTTGGATATTTTCGGGCTTTTTGGCTAGTCTCTGTGAGACTCTTTTTAGTGCGCCTGTGAGACGCCCCTAGGGCCCGTGGGGGACGTCTTTTGCGTGCCCCCTGTGGGAGAATCGTATTGCCCCTGTGGGGGCTGTCTTTGCTAGTGCCTCTGGGGAGACTGTCGTATGTTTTTTGGGGGGAAATGTCGGATCTCTCTGTGGGAGACCTTGTTTAAAATGATGCATGTCGAACCATTTGACCTGTTGTTTATATAATTTGCCCGGAAAAAGACCCCCTCTTCTGATTTCTTCGTTTCTGATCTTATCTTTCTTTTAACATTGAGAATTCATCAAAAACTTTTTTTGTCGGTTGGATTTTTTTCTTTTAAAAACACTTATCTCTGTCGGTTGGTTCGTTTTTTCATGTTTCAATGCCAGGTCTGGTATTCAATTCAGTAATACAACAAAATAAATGCATATTGAAAGAAAGAGTGAGGGAAACCTAGAGACGGGGTGTTCAGACGG